>OU342741.1:133290395-133332760 GCA_910589775.1 Avena eriantha
GGGGGATCCATATGTGGTTTGTGAAAAGAACACACATTGCAATGACAATGGTGGATCCATATGTGGTTAATGAAAATAACATGCATGGAATGAACTCTGGTGGATGTATATGTGGTTTGTGAAAATAACACACATGCAATGAAACTGGTGGATCCATATGTGGTTTGTGAAAAGAATAGAGATCTAGTGACTCTACCTATGGTTTATTAAAAGAACACACATGCAACAACACTGGTGGATCCATTTGGTTTGTGAGAAGAACACACATGCAATGACTCTGGCGGATCCATATGTGGTTTGTGAAAAGAACACACATTCAATGACCCTAGGTGTGGTTAATGAAAAGAATAGAGATGCAATGACTGTAGCTATGTTTTATTGAATGAACAAACATGCAATGACTCTGATGGATCCATATGTGGTTTGTGAAAAGAACACACATTCAATGACACTGGTGGATGCATATGTGGTTCATGAAAAGAACACACATGCAATGCCACTAGTGAATCCACATGTGGGGTGTCAAAAGAACACACATGCAATGATACTGGTGGATCCACATGTGGTTTATGACAATAACACACATGCAATGAACTCTAGTGGATCCATGTGGTTTATGAGAAGAACACACATCTAGTGACTCTAGTTGTGGTTTATTAAAAGAACACACATGCAATAACACTAGTGGATCCATGTGATTTGTGAAAAGAACACACATTTCAATGACACTGGAGGATCCATATGTGGTTTGTGAAAAGAACATACATGTAATGACTCTAGCTGTGGTTAATGGAAAGAATAGAGATGCAATGATTCTAGCTGTGGTTTATTGAAAGAACACACATGCAATGACTTTGGTGGGTCCATATGTGGTTTGTGAAAAGAACACACGTGCAGTGACACTAGGGGATCCAGATGTGGTTTGTGAAAAGAACACACATTTCAATTACACTGGAGGATCCATATGTGGTTTGTCAAAAGAACATACATGCAATGACTCTAGCTGTGGTTAATGAAAATAACAAGGTTGCAATGACTCTAGCTGTGATTTATTGAAAGAACACACATGCAATGACTCTGGTGGATCCATATGTGGTTTGTGAAAAGAAAACACATGCGGTGACACTGGGGGATCCACATGTGGTTTGTGAAAAGAACATACATGCAATGAACTCTGGTGGATGCATATGTGGTTTGTGAAAAGAATAGACATGCAATGAACTCTTGTGAATCCATATGTGATCTGTGAAAAGAACACACATTTCAACACTCGAGGATCCATATGTGTTTTGTGAAAAGAACATACATGCAATGACTCTAGATGTGGTTAATGAAAAGAACAGAGATGCAGTGACTCTAGCTCTGGTTTATTGAAAGAACACACATGCAATGACTCTGGTGGATCCATATGTCGTTTGTGAAAAGAACACGCGTGCAGTGACACTGGGGGATTCATATGTGGTTTGTAAAAAGAACACACATTTCAATGACACTGGTGGATCCATATGTGGTTAATGAAAAGAACATACATGCAATGAACTCTAGTGGATGCATATGTGGTTTGTGAAAAGAACAAACATGCAATGAACTGTTGTGGATCCTTATGTGGTTTATGAAAAGAACAGAGATCCAGTGACTCTAGCTGTGGTATATTAAAAGAACACACATGCAATATCCCTGGTGGATCCATGTGGATTCTGAGAAGAACACACATGCAATGACTCTGGAGGATCCATGTGTGGTTTGTTAAAAGAACACACATTCAATGACTCTAGCTGTGGTTAATGAAAATAACAGAGATGCAATGACTCTAGCTGTGGTTTATTGAAAGAACACAAATGCAATGACTCTGGTGGATCCATATATGGTTTGGGAAAAGAACACACACTCAATGACTCTGGTGGATCCATATGTGGTTCATGAAAATAACACACATGCAATGACACTTGTGGAGTCACATGTGGGTTGTGAAAAGAAGACACATGCAATGGTACTAGTAGATCCACATGCGTTCATGAAAAGGACACACATCCAGTGACTCAAGCCATGGTTTATTAAAAGAACACACATGCAATAACAGCTGGTGGATGCATGTGGTTTGTGAAAAGAACACACATTTCAATGACACTGGTGGATCCATATATGGTTTGTGAAAAGAACATACATGCAATGACTCTAGCTGTGGTTAATGAAAAGAACAGAGATGCAATGACTCTAGCTGTGGTTTATTGAAAGAACACACATGCAATGACTCTGGTGGATCCATATGTGGTTTGTGAAAACAACACATGTGCAGTGACACTGGGGGATCCATATGTGGTTTGTGAAAAGAACACACATTGCAATGACAATGGTGGATCCATATGTGGTTAATGAAAATAACATGCATGGAATGAACTCTGGTGGATGTATATGTGGTTTGTGAAAATAACACACATGCAATGAAACTGGTGGATCCATATGTGGTTTGTGAAAAGAATAGAGATCTAGTGACTCTACCTATGGTTTATTAAAAGAACACACATGCAACAACACTGGTGGATCCATTTGGTTTGTGAGAAGAACACACATGCAATGACTCTGGCGGATCCATATGTGGTTTGTGAAAAGAACACACATTCAATGACCCTAGGTGTGGTTAATGAAAAGAATAGAGATGCAATGACTGTAGCTATGTTTTATTGAATGAACAAACATGCAATGACTCTGATGGATCCATATGTGGTTTGTGAAAAGAACACACATTCAATGACACTGGTGGATGCATATGTGGTTCATGAAAAGAACACACATGCAATGCCACTAGTGAATCCACATGTGGGGTGTCAAAAGAACACACATGCAATGATACTGGTGGATCCACATGTGGTTTATGACAATAACACACATGCAATGAACTCTAGTGGATCCATGTGGTTTATGAGAAGAACACACATCTAGTGACTCTAGTTGTGGTTTATTAAAAGAACACACATGCAATAACACTAGTGGATCCATGTGATTTGTGAAAAGAACACACATTTCAATGACACTGGAGGATCCATATGTGGTTTGTGAAAAGAACATACATGTAATGACTCTAGCTGTGGTTAATGGAAAGAATAGAGATGCAATGATTCTAGCTGTGGTTTATTGAAAGAACACACATGCAATGACTTTGGTGGGTCCATATGTGGTTTGTGAAAAGAACACACGTGCAGTGACACTAGGGGATCCAGATGTGGTTTGTGAAAAGAACACACATTTCAATTACACTGGAGGATCCATATGTGGTTTGTCAAAAGAACATACATGCAATGACTCTAGCTGTGGTTAATGAAAATAACAAGGTTGCAATGACTCTAGCTGTGATTTATTGAAAGAACACACATGCAATGACTCTGGTGGATCCATATGTGGTTTGTGAAAAGAAAACACATGCGGTGACACTGGGGGATCCACATGTGGTTTGTGAAAAGAACATACATGCAATGAACTCTGGTGGATGCATATGTGGTTTGTGAAAAGAATAGACATGCAATGAACTCTTGTGAATCCATATGTGATCTGTGAAAAGAACACACATTTCAACACTCGAGGATCCATATGTGTTTTGTGAAAAGAACATACATGCAATGACTCTAGATGTGGTTAATGAAAAGAACAGAGATGCAGTGACTCTAGCTCTGGTTTATTGAAAGAACACACATGCAATGACTCTGGTGGATCCATATGTCGTTTGTGAAAAGAACACGCGTGCAGTGACACTGGGGGATTCATATGTGGTTTGTAAAAAGAACACACATTTCAATGACACTGGTGGATCCATATGTGGTTAATGAAAAGAACATACATGCAATGAACTCTAGTGGATGCATATGTGGTTTGTGAAAAGAACAAACATGCAATGAACTGTTGTGGATCCTTATGTGGTTTATGAAAAGAACAGAGATCCAGTGACTCTAGCTGTGGTATATTAAAAGAACACACATGCAATATCCCTGGTGGATCCATGTGGATTCTGAGAAGAACACACATGCAATGACTCTGGAGGATCCATGTGTGGTTTGTTAAAAGAACACACATTCAATGACTCTAGCTGTGGTTAATGAAAATAACAGAGATGCAATGACTCTAGCTGTGGTTTATTGAAAGAACACAAATGCAATGACTCTGGTGGATCCATATATGGTTTGGGAAAAGAACACACACTCAATGACTCTAGTGGATCCATATGTGGTTCATGAAAATAACACACATGCAATGACACTTGTGGAGTCACATGTGGGTTGTGAAAAGAAGACACATGCAATGGTACTAGTAGATCCACATGCGGTTCATGAAAAGGACACACATCCAGTGACTCAAGCCATGGTTTATTAAAAGAACACACATGCAATAACGCTGGTGGATGCATGTGGTTTGTGAAAAGAACACACATTTCAATGACACTGGTGGATCCATATATGGTTTGTGAAAAGAACATACATGCAATGACTCTAGCTATGGTTAATGAAAAGAACAGAGATGCAATGACTCTAGCTGTGGTTTATTGAAAGAACACACATGCAATGACTCTGGTGGATCCAGATGTGGTTTGTGAAAACAACACATGTGCAGTGACACTGGGGGATCCATATGTGGTTTGTGAAAAGAACACACATTGCAATGACAATGGTGGATCCATATGTGGTTAATGAAAATAACATGCATGGAATGAACTCTGGTGGATGCATATGTGGTTTGTGAAAATAACACACATGCAATGAAACTGGTGGATCCATATGTGGTTTGTGAAAAGAATAGAGATCTAGTGACTCTACCTATGGTTTATTGAAAGAACACACATGCAACAACACTAGAGGATCCATTTGGTTTGTGAGAAGAACACACATGCAATGACTCTGGCGGATCCATATGTGGTTTGTGAAAAGAACACACATTCAATGACTCTAGCTGTGGTTAATGAAAAGAATAGAGATGCAATGACTCTAGCTATGTTTTATTGAATGAACAAACATGCAATGACTCTGATGGATCCATATGTGGTTTGTGAAAAGAACACACATTCAATGACAGTGGTGGATCCATATGTGGTTCATGAAAAGAACACACATGCAATGCCACTAGTGAATCCACATGTGGGGTGTCAAAAGAACACACATGCAATGATACTGGTGGATCCACATGTGGTTTATGACAATAACACACATGAAATGAACTCTAGTGGATCCATGTGGTTTATGAGAAGAACACACATCTAGTGACTCTAGCTGTGGTTTATTAAAAGAACACACATGCAATAACACTAGTGGATCCATGTGATTTGTGAAAAGAACACACATTTCAATGACACTGGAGGATCCATATGTGGTTTGTGAAAAGAACATACATGTAATGACTCTAGCTGTGGTTAATGGAAAGAATAGAGATGCAATGATTCTAGCTGTGGTTTATTGAAAGAACACACATGCAATGAAAAGAACATATGGTTAATGAAAAGAACATACAAGCAATGACTCTAGCTGTGGTTTATTGGAAGAACACAAATGCAATGACTCTGGTGGATCCATATATGGTTTGGGAAAAGAACACACACTCAATGACTCTGGTGGATCCATATGTGGTTCATGAAAATAACACACATGCAATGACACTTGTGGAGTCACATGTGGGTTGTGAAAATAAGACACATGCAATGGTACTAGTAGATCCACATGTGGTTCATGAAAAGGACACACATCCAGTGACTCTAGCCATGGTTTATTAAAAGAACACACATGCGATAACATTGGTGGATCCATGTGGTTTGTGAAAAGAACACACATTTCAATGACACTGGTGGATCCATATATGGTTTGTGAAAAGAACATACAAGCAATGACTCTAGATGTGGTTAATGAAAAGAACAGAGATGCAATGACTCTAGCTGTGGTTTATTGAAAGAACACACATGCAATGACTCTGGTGGATCCATATGTGGTTTGTGAAAAGAACACACGTGCAGTGACACTTGGGGATCCATATGTGGTTTGTGAAAAGAACACACATTGCAATGACAATGGTGGATCCATATGTGGTTAATGAAAATAACATGCATGGAATGAACTGTGGTGGATGCATATGTGGTTTGTGAAAATAACACACCTGCAATGAAACTGGTGGATCCATATGTGGTTTGTGAAAAGAATAGAGATCTAGTGACTCTACCTATGGTTTATTAAAAGAACACACATGCAACAACACTGGTGGATCCATTTGGTTTGTGAGAAGAACACACATGCAATGACTCTGGCGGATCCATATGTGGTTTGTGAAAAGAACAGACATTCAATGACTCTAGGTGTGGTTAATGAAAAGAATAGAGATGCAATGACTCTAGCTATGTTTTATTGAATGAACAAACATGCAATGACTCTGATGGATGCATATGTGGTTTGTGAAAAGACCACACATTCAATGACACTAGTGGATCCATATGTGGTCCATGAAAAGAACAGACATGCAATGACACTAGTGAATCCACATGTGGGGTGTGAAAAGAACACACATGTAATGACACTGGTGGATCCACATGCGGTTTATGACAATAACACACATGCAATGAACTCTAGTGGATCCATGTGGTTTATGAGAAGAACACACATCCAGTGACTCTATCTGTGGTTTATTAAAAGAACACACATGCAATAACACTAGTGGATCCATGTGATTTGTGAAAAGAACACACATTTCAATGACACTAGAGGATCCATATGTGGTTTGTGAAAAGAACATACATGTAATGACTCTAGCTGTGGTTAATGAAAAGAACATACATGTAATGACTCTAAATGTGGTTAATGAGAAGAACAGAGATGCAATGACTCTAGTTGTGGTTTATTGAAAGAACACACATGCAATGACTCTGGTGGATCCATATGTGGTTTGTGAAAAGAACACACATGTAGTGAAACTGGGGGATCCATATGTCGTTTGTGAAAAGAACACACATTTCAATGACACTAGTGGATCCATCTATGGATAATGAAAAGAACATACATGCAATGAACTATGGTGAATGCATATGTGGTTTCTGAAAAGAGTGGACATGCAATGAACTCTTGTGGATCCATATGTGGTTTGTGAAAATAATAGAGATCCATTGACTCCAGCTGTGGTTTATTAAAATAACAGACATGCAATAACACTAGCGGATCCATGTGGTTGGTGAGAAGAACACACATGCAATGACTCTGGTGGATCCATATGTGGTTTGTGAAAAGAACACACATTAAATGACTCTAGCTGTGGTTAATGAAAAGAACAAAGATGCAATAACTCTAGCTGTAGTTTATTGAAAGAACACACATGCAATGACTCTAGTGGATCCATATGTGATTTGTGAAAAGAACACACATTCAATGACACATGTGGATCCATATGTGGTTCATGAAAAGAACACACATGCAATGACACTAGTGGATCCACATGTGGGTTGTGAAAAGAACACACATGCAATAACACTGGTGGATCCATGTGGTTTATGACAATAACACATATCCAGTGACTCTAGCTGTGGTTTCTTAAGAGAACACACATGCAATAACACTGGTGGATCCATGTGGTTTGTGAAAAGAACACACATGCAATGACTCTAGCTGTGGTTTATCGAAAGAACACACATGCAATGACTCTGGTGGATCCATATGTGGTTTGTGAAAAGAACAGACATGCTGTACATTGGTGGATCCATATTTGGTTTGTGAAAAGAACACACATGCAATGACACTGGTGGATCGACATGTGGTTTGTGAAAAGAACACACATGCAATGACTCTAGTTGTCGTTAATAAAAGAACACTGCAATGAAACTGGTGGATCCATATGTGGTTTGTGAAAAGAACAGAGATCTAGTGACTCTAGCTGTGTTTATTAAAAGAACACACATGCAATAACACTAGTGGATCCATGTGGTTTGTGAGAATAACACAGAGGAAATGACTCTAGTGGATCCATATGTGGTTTTTGAGAAGAAAAGACATGCAATGCCTCTAGCGGTGGTTAATGAAAAGAACAGAGATGCAATGACTCTAGCTGTGGTTTATTGAAAGAACACACATGCAATGACTCTAGTGGATCCATATGTGGTTTGTGGAAAGAACCCATAGTTAATGACACTTGTAGATCCATATGTGGTTCACGAAAAGAATACACATGCAATGACACTGGTGGATCCATATGTGGTTCATGAAAAGAACACACATGCAATGACACTAGTGGATCCATGTGGTTTATGACAATAACACATATGCACTGACTCTAGTGGGGGTTTATTTAAAGAACACACATGCAATAACATTGTTGGAACCATGTGGTTTATGAAAAGAACACACATTTGAATGACACTGGTGGATCTATATGTGGTTTGTGAAAAGTACATACATGTAATGACTCTAGCTGTGGTTAATGAAAAGAACAGAGATGCAATGATCCTAGCTGTGGTTTATTGAAAGAACACACATGCAATGACCCTGGTGGAGACATATGTTGTTTGTGAAAAGAACACACATGCAGTGACACTAGGGATCCATATGTGGTTTGTGAAAAGAACACACATTTCAATGACATTGCTGGATCCATATGTGGTTAATGAAAAGAACATACATGCAATGAACTCTGGTGGATGCATATGTGGTTTGTGAAAAGAACAGACATGCGATGAACTCTAGTGGATCCTTATGTGGTTTGTGAAAAGAATAGAGATCCAGTGACTCTAGATGTGGTTTATTAAAAGAACGCACATGCAATAACACTGGTGGATACATGTGGTTCGTGAAAAGAACACACATTTCAATGACACCGGAGGATCCACATGTGGTTTGTGAAAAGAACATACATGCAATGCCTCTAGCTGTGGTTAATGAAAAGAACAGGGATGCAATGACTCTAGATGTGGTTTATTGAATGAACATACAAGCAATGACTCTGGTGGATCCATATGTGTTTTGAGAAAAGAACACACGTGTAGTGACACTAGGGGATCCATATGTGGTTTGTGATAAGAGCACACATTTCAATGACACTGGTGGATCCATATTGTGGTTAATAAAAAGAACATACATGCAATGAACTCTGGTGGATGCATATGTGGTTTGTGAAAAGAACACACATTCAATAACTCTAGCTGTGGTTAATGAAAAGAACTGAGATGCAATGACTCTAGCTATGGTTTATTGAAAGAACACACATGCCATGACTCTGGTGGATCCATGTGTGATTTGTGTTAAGAACCCACATTCAAGAACACTAGGGGATCCATACGTGGTTCATGAAAGAACACACATGCAATGACACTGGTGGATCCACATATGGGTTCTGAAAAGAACACACATGCAATGACACTGGTGGATCCACATGTGGTTGATACGTCCATTTTGCATCACTATTCTATGACTTAATTCACTATTATTCATTGATATATTTCGTATTGACAGGTGATACTTATGTTATTTCATCTTCTTTTGCATGGTTGATAACTTTTGGAGCATGGACCGCTACAGTCAGGATTCTTATGGAAAAGGTGATGTTTGGAGGCAAAATTCGCGAAGATCAGAAAATCCGGGAAAATATACGGAAAATCCTATTTTTCCAGAAGACGAAGAATGCCAGAAGAGGGAGTGGAGATTGGCCAGAGGGGGCCCACACCACCCCCTGGCACGGGTAGCCCTAGGCCACGCCAGCAGGTGGTGTGGCCGCCCTGGCCCACTCCAGGCTCTCCCCTCTAGCGTATATTATCCTCCCGAAACCCGAAGACTCGGGGAGCGACCACAGAAAGATTTCGTCGCCTCTGCGGGGCGGAAAACACCGAGAGAGAAAGATCTCTCTGGTAGACAGATTTCTGCTGGGGTAATTCCTTCCACGAGAGGGGAGATCGTCGCCATCAACACTACCATCAAGATGGACTTCATCGGGATCATCATCATCATCACCACCATCATCACCACCAGCACCATCTTGATACGTCCATTTTGCATCACTATTCTATGTCTTAATTCACTATTATACATTGATATATTTCGTATTGGGAGGTGATACTTATGTTATTTCATCTGGTTTTGCATGGTTGATGACTTTTGGAGCATGGACCGCTGCAGTCAGGATTCTGATGGAAAAGGTGCTGTTTGGAGGCAAAATGCGCGAAGATCAGAAAATCCGGGAAAATATACGGAAAATTCTATTTTTCCAGAAGACTCAAGATGCCAGAATATGGAGTGGAGGTGGGCCACAGGGGGCCCACACCACCCCATGGCGCGGGCAAGCCCAGGCCGCGCCAGGGGGTGGTGTGGACGCCCTGGCCCACTCCAGCCTCTCCCCATTGGCGTATATCAACCTCCCGAAACCCTAAGACTCGGGGAGCGACCACAGAAAGATTCCGCCGCCTCTGCGGGGCGGAAAACACCGAGAGAGAAAGATCTCTCCGGTAGACAGATTTCTGCCGGGGGAATTCCTTCCCGGAGAGGGGATATCGTCGCCATCAACACCATCATCAAGCTGGGCTTCATCGGGATCATCATCATCACCACCATCACCACCATCATCACCATCAGCACCCTCATCACCATCTCCATATTGCTGTAACAATTGAGTTTAATCTTGCATTAGTTCATAGGGGAAACTTTCCCGGTGTTGATTACTCTTTGTAGTTAATGCTATTGAGTGAACCATTGAATTATTGTTTATGTTCAGATTGTTATACATCATTATTCCATCTCTGATCATGATCCATCTGATGTCTTGTGAGTAGTTCGTTTTGTTATTGAGGACATGGGAGAAGTCTTGTTGTTAGTAGTGGAGTTGCATTGAGAAAGATTCAATAGATTGATATTTAAGTTGTGGTGTACTTCTTCTAGTGATGTCATGTGAACGTCGACTACATGACACTTCACCTATATGGGCCTAGGGGAATGCATTGTGTATTTGGCTACTAATCGTAGGGGTTGCCGGAGTGACAGAAACCTGAACCCCCGTTAGGAAACCATTGCACAAGGGACGTAAGGGTCTTAGAGTTTAAAGCTGTGGTTAGGTTTCTACCTTAATTACTTTCTTGTACTTACGAATGTTTGCAAGGGGGTTTAATCACAAGTATGTATTAAGTCTTGGATGGGACGGTACATTATCATAGGTTCACCCACACAACACTTAGCAAGCTAGAGAAGATTTATCGACTATATGAAGCGAAAGCACTTGACAGTCTTCCCATGTGTCCTCGAGAACGTTTGGTCATCTATAGAAATACAACCGGCTTGTCCTTTGCTGCATAAAGGATTGGGCCACTTGCTGCATTTATTCCTACTGTCTTTTATTTAATCGTACTTTGTTTACTTGCTTTATCGAAAAACCCTAAAAATCCGTTTGCTAAGTATTTGCAGAGAATTCCTGATCCATACCACTAGCCAGCACCTTCTCCTCCTCGTTGGATTCGACACTCTTACTTATCGAAAATACTGCGATACACCCCCTATACTTGTGGGTCATCAAGACTATTTCTGGCGCCATTGCCGGGGAGTGAAGCGCTATTGGAGAGTGGAAGTGGTAAAGGAAACTTCTACTGTGAGTATTGGTTACTTCTGCTAGTTTTTTATTTTCGTTATGGATAGTTCGCTGAGTTTCTTATTTGGTAATGCTACTACCACTGCTAAGGTAGTAGATAAGCCACCACCAGCTGAGAAAAATGTTTTCAAGATACCTACAAGAATTATTGATCGTGTTATGGACAACTACTATGTTGGGGATGGAACTGTCCATCCCGGTGATCATTTACTCTTTATACACGAATTATGCGGGTTGTTCAAGTGTGTAGGTATTACTATAGATCAAGTTAAGAAGAAGTTATTCTCATTATCACTGAAAGGAAGAGCTGAGGAATAGTATAAGCTACTGAAGAATGGTCAAGCTGTAGAATGGGAGGAAATAGTGCCTCTCTTTTATTCAAAGTTTTATCCTCCTAGTGAAATTCATAAAGATCGGAATCAAATATACAACTTTTGGCCTCTTGATGGAGAGAGTACTTCTCAAGCCTAGGGGAGATTGAAGTTACTAATGCTCAAATGTCCCACTCATGAGCTCCCCAACAATATTATTATCAATAACTTTTATGCCAGGCTCCCTCTACATGATAAAGATTTATTGGATGCTTCTTGTGCTAGATCCTTCTCTCGTATGGAAGAAGAAGTTAAATGGGACCTTCTAGACCATATTCAAGACAATGCTGAAGCTTGGGAGAACGACAAAGGTAGAAAGTCAGGTATAAATTATGATTATGAATGCATTGAATCTTTTATGGGAACTGATGAGTTTCAAAATATTAGTAATCTTTATGGTCTTGATTTGCAAGTTATTACGAATTTCTTTAGAGCTTTTGCTTCCTATATTGAAATTCCAAAAAGGGGATGGAACAAGTACCATGCACATGACAAAGATATTGTAGACTATGCTCCTATCGGAAGTGGTGAGTATTGCATTATTGATCCCATCTTACCCGAGCCTTATTCGAGAAGATTCCCTTTCCCGAAAAGGTAAAGGACCATCCTATGATAACTAATGTAATCACCAAAAGTGAAAAAAGAACTATAAAACCTGATGAAAAAATAAACATTGAACCCGTGGTAGCAATTGTGAAAGACCTTGTCACTAAAAGCGTAGAAGATGGGCACATAGTCTTTTGTGAGGATGCTTCTAATATTTTTTCACATCCCAATAGGTCTAAAAAGGCTAGTGTTCCTGTGCTTTCTGTTAGAATAGGTGATCATTGCTATTATGGTTTATGTGATATTGGTGCAAGTTCTAGTGTTATTCCTTATGAGCTTTACAGAGAAATTATGCATGAAATCAGTCCTTGCGAGTTGGAGGAGATTGATGTGGTTATTCACCTTGCTAATAGAGAGACCAGCTCTCCAATTGGTATTGTGCGAGATGTGGAAGTTCTTTGTGGTAAGATTAAGTACCCTGCTGATTTTCTAGTACTTGGTTCAGCCGCTAGTAAAACTTATCCTATCATTTTTGGTAGACCTTTCTTGAGTACTTGTGGAGCTATTATTGATTGCAAGAGGGATAAAATCTTGACTAAGTTTGATGGGGAATCCTATGAGTTTAATTTTTCGAAATTTGCTAAAGAACCTTGCGAAGAGGAAACCCATAATGAGGATTTTAGGGTTGAACAACTTGCTTCTATTTCTCTTGCTCCTAACAATGCTTTGCAGCAATTTATGGAGGAACATGAAAGTGAAATCTTCATGGAAGAAAGAAATGATATTGACATGATTCTTCGTGATCAACCAGTGATGCTTAAGCATGACTTGCCTGTAGAAGACTTGGGTACCACGATGCCACCTAAAAAGGATCTGGTCTTCGATCTAAAACCTCTCCCTGATGATCGTAAATATGCTTTTATTGATGATAAAAAGATATATCCTGTTATTATTAGCGCTAAACTTTCAGGGGAGGAAGAATAAAGATTATTGGAAGTTCTGAAGAAACACCGAGGCGCTATGGGCTATACTCTGGATGATTTGAAAGGGATTTCACCTACTATATGTCAGCATTCTATCAACATAGAACCTGATGCGAAGCCAGTAGTGGAGCACCAACGACGTTTAAATCCTAAGATGAAGGAAGTGGTAAGGAATGAGGTATTGAAACTCCTTGATGCTGGTATTATTTACCCTATTGCTGATAGTGAATGGGTTAGTCATGTTCATTGTGTTCCTAAAAAGGGAGGTATTACCGTTGTCCCTAATGATAATGATGAACTTATTCCTCAAAGAATAGTGGTAGGCTATAGGATGTGCATCGATTTTAGGAAAGTCAATAAACTCACTAAGAAAGATCACTACCCGCTTCCTTTTATTGATCAAATGTTGGAAAGGTTGTCTAAAAAGACCCATTTTTGTTTTCTTGATGGTTATTCTGGTTTCTCTCAAATTGCTGTGAAAAAACAAGATGCAAGAAAATTTGTTTTATCTTGTGATGAATGTCAACGTGTTAGTAATATTTCTAAACACAATGAAATGCCTATGAACTACTCTAGTTACTGAACCTTTTGATTGTTGGGGATTCGACTTTACGGGACATTTCCCTCCTTTGAAGGGTTACACTCATATTCTTGTTGCCATTGATTATGTTACTAAGTGGGTAGAAGCCATTCCTACGAAAAGTGCTGAAGAGGAAACCTCTCTAAAAATGCTTAAGGATGTTATCTTTCCTAGGTTTGGAGTGCCTAGGTATCTCATGACTGATGGGGGTTCTCATTTCATTCATGGCGGTTTTAGGAAGACCCTTGATAAGTATGATGTTAATCATAGAATTGCTTCAGCTTATCAACCCCAAACTAGCGGGCAAGTAGAGTTATCAAATACAGAAATTAAATCTATCTTGCAAAAGACCGTTAATAGGTCTAGAAAAAACTGGCCTAAGAAGTTGAATGATGCTTTATGGGCTTATAGAACTGCTTATAAGAATCTTATGGGAATGTCTCCTTATAAGATGGTTTATGGGAAAGCTTGCCACTTACCCCTAGAATTAGAACACAAAGCTTACTGGGCAGTGAAAGAACTAAATAGAGATTGTAAGCTAGCCGGTGAGAAAAGACTTTTTGACTTAAGTTCTTTAGATGAATGGAGGAGTGAAGCCTATGAGAATGCTAGGCTCTTTAAAGAAAAAGTTAAAAGATGGCATGACAAGCGAATACTTAAGAGAGAATTTCATGTTGGTGAGAAAGTTCTATTGTATAGGTCTCGTCTCAGATTTTTTGCAGGTAAGCTACTATCAAAATGGGAAGGACCTTTCATCATTGAAGAAGTATACCGTTCAGGAGCAATAAGAATTTCTTCTCTAAAAGATAATACTACACGAGTAGTGAATGGACAGCAACTCAAACACTATATTGCTGGAGATTCTTACAATGAAGATGTTGATGTCTTTCAAGTTATAACTCCAGAGAAATTCATTGAGTACCAAATTATGAGACCTGCAGAGTCCGTCTCCAACTAGGTAACAGTTCTGGTAAGAAAAGTGCCGCGAAAATACAATACAACTATATTTTTGCAGTTTTCAGTCAATAAGGAAAGCTACGAAGTGAAAAAGGGACGGATACGGAGCCAGGGTGGCCCACACCACCCCATGGCACGGGCCCACCCCTGGTCGTGCCACCAGGTGGTGAGGCCACCCAGGACTCCGCCTCCGACTCGTTTTCTCCCAGTACCTTCCTTTTGAAGTAAAACATCGCAATTTATAACCCCTCGGATCCCCCGAGGTTCGTATGTCGTGTTTTCGTCGTGTTTTTGTTTCGATCTGTTTCTGCCAGGACATACTCTTTGAAGGTTTAGAAGCACAATGGTGTCTGCCAAGGATAAAGCGAAGGAACCTATGGAGGAAGACCTCCAAGACCCTGGAAGACGGACGAAGATGAGAGTATACCACCACCACCAAAGGAGTAATTCGTCATCAGGTTTGGCATCCCCTTGGTTTGTTCCAAGCTTGGGGGAGTGTCGCGGTATGATATCACTATCTTCTATCTTTTTACCTTGTTAGTAGAGTCATATCATGAATAGAGAAGTTATTTTGTAGTATGGTTTGCATTATGGAAGTGTCCCCTCTCTCGTTAGATATGTATCCCTTGGTGTGAGTTTCCGTTATGGAATATTAATGAGAAGTTATATCATTCACTCTTTCGCGTAGCTTATATTAGTTTTCAATTCGTGGTTATATGATTGATCTTGTTGTTAGTATTGGTAACACTCTGGGATCATTGAGTTAATTTAGTTGGTTTTGGAAAACCTGGCTCGGTCAGTAGCAACACCTTTTTGAGAGTTGAAAAGAAAAAGAAAAAGATAGAAGTACTCTAGAGAAAAATAATTTCATCATCTGTCTTTCTTGATTTGCTCATAAGTCTAGTATTCTCTAGTTAAGATCTTTTGTGCTTCCAAGGAAGATTGCATGTTTGTCTTTATCACTTGTATGTTTGTTTGTTTCCTTCAACTCTTATACTTGCTACCCAGCCAAAAACCTGTACTGAGAGGGAATTCTTCTCATGCATCCACCTCCTTTAAACCAAAACCTTTGCCATTTGTGTCCACCATACCTACCTAGTAGCATTATTGCTATTCCAAGTAAATTCTTGTTTTATCTACCTCCCAAATTAAACTTGTTATGTGAAAATTAGTGATTAAATCTCTCACGAACTTGATGGCACACTTTATTTTCCGCACTTAATAAAATTGTACCATTGGGTCCTTCTTTGTTGCGTATATGCTTGCGCTTTATGAGTTGAAGTTAGCAGAACCATGTATCATGAGGACCGCTTTCAACACTTCATTGGTACTTGTACCTAGTTGATATCATGTTCTTTTGCTTATGGATCCCGGCAGTGTGAAATAAAAGTGGAACTTGTAAGATCATGGAGTTTATATGTGTGTTAGAGAAACGC
The DNA here is from genome assembly GCA_910589775.1 of Avena eriantha. Taxonomy (NCBI): domain Eukaryota; kingdom Viridiplantae; phylum Streptophyta; class Magnoliopsida; order Poales; family Poaceae; genus Avena; species Avena eriantha. The sequence goes on from OU342741.1 coordinate 133,306,840, forward strand.
CTGGGCCGCTAGCGTAAGCCATGCCTAATCATGGTGGAAACTTGCAGCATAACTATAGTGAGCATTCTATGAAGCATCCTCAATAAAAACCTATGCAAATAGCAAATAAAAAGATCGCTGAGATGCTCACTGTCTGCTTGCCTTGTCATTTTGATTATGGGATAACTCCTCTGTCATGTGCAAGGGGTACCCCGTTGGCGGTTCTCAATGATACTGTAGCATCCCATCTGTCTAACATATGTACTGCTACTTGGTCTAGTAATATAATGGCTACTTCCTACGTATAATTGTTTCATCATAATTATATCATGCTCATGTCATCATGCCACCTTGCATTTGAGCATCATATAAAACCCTTTTAATTTGGTTCTTCTCTCATATGCATTATTAATTGTATTTGGCTCTTGATATATTGTATTTGAATCTTGATAAATGCTTGATGCCCAAGTTGAGTTGGGGCATATCTTTTGTTCTAATCCATCACCTTCCTTTGTCACCACCTCATAATTCCACCACCCTTCTTTTGGTTCCATCCATCATCTCCACCATCTTAATTATATATGAGCCCATGTTCTTCTTTTGGTATTTATATCTAGCTCATAAATAATTGGGGATGGTTCCCTCTACTCTCTACATTCTTCCATACCATGGCCATAATTGTTTTCACAATATTGTGTGTGGTAGCATGTTTGCCACCTTTTTATACCATGTGAACTAGGGATCTCATCTCACATGTGGTCTGTTGAATTAGGTTCATGTTTGAATTATGATGTGGCTAGATGATAATAATAGTGGTATCTACCCACTAGCATGGGCCACATTCTTGTTCATGCATGACCATGATTTGAATATACCATATGTGTTGGAAGGCTTCCATAAACAAATTTGGGGGCATAATCTAAACTAGAATTCTTGTTAAAACTAGTTGTTGCCACAACTAGCAACAATGCATTTAATGCATGCATGCCCCATGCAAGAATTTCCCTCCTTTTATCCCCATCCTTTCTTTTTCCTTTAGTTGTTTTAAATGGTTTTTGAATGAATCAAATGCTAGTAAAATCAAATGGTAATGATAGAAAATAAATCTACACCAAGCTACACCTCACCACCATCCCATCTACCCCTCACTTTGCCTCCTTTTCACCCTCCATCCATGCTTGATCAAGTGGATCCTAACTAGAACCTACCCTAAACTCCCTCTCCCTAATCCCCTCTTCAACCTAATCATCTACCACCACCCTAACCTGCCGAGCTACCCCTTCCCCTAATCTCAACCAAGCAAAGCCCCAACCCTAAACCCTAGCCGAGGCTAGCCCTAGCTCACCCGAGCCTCCCCTCTCTTTCCTCTCCCTCTCTCTCTGCCGCAAAGGGCCTACCCGACCCTGTCCCTCCTGGACCGCGCCCTGGCCCACCTGGCAGCCCTACCCGTGCCTGCCCTGGCCGTCCACGCTGAGCACATGCTCGTGGAGGACAAAGATGGCCAAAGCCACCTTTTTATCTACCCTGATCCCCACAGCGCCTCTCCCTCCTCTTCTACTTTTCCTCTTTCCCTACGCCTCCTCGCTCTCGCCCAGATCCAACCTGGGGACGGCCTTCCTCCCCTCTCCTCCCCAGCTACCCCGTTCCCCTTCTTCTCCAACTCCAGTCGCCGCTCTCGGTATCGCCTCCACCTGCTCGATCTAGCTGGTGGCGTGACGTTCTGGTTGTCGAGGAAGCCGAGGAGGCCCTTCTGCGTCGCCCAGTACACGCCAATGAGGAGGAGGAGAACCAGGACTACCAAGACTACCGCCGCTCCGCCGCAAACCCTAGCTCTGGTCTGCCAGCTCCCTCGTCGATCTGCTGCTTCTCCGGCCGCGCCAACGCCACCTACACTACCCCAGTGAGGTACCTAACTCCCCGGACACCTCCCTTTCCGCCGTCGCGTCTTGGTCGCGCCGGTCGATGCGTCAAATGCTCTCGGTGCGCCGGCGTGCGTGTGCTTCTGCCCACCTCCGCGCCATGCCACACCTCACCAGACCGCCTACCCCTCGCCTTACAACAACACCAGCCACCGCAGTGGCTACCGCCTCCGCGCGCGTGCCCCAGGTCACCAGTTCGAACCCCCGCACCGCGCGCCGTTCTCTAACGCCGCACTGACCGTCAGAACGTGGAGAAGATCCACAGTGGCCGCGACCACTTTGCACAAACCCCCCCTCTTTTATTTTTTCTCAAGCCACAATCCCCACGAGCCCACCTGCGAGCCGCTGTGGACATTTTACGGAAAGAGACCCCGGTTTTCGTAAACATCAACCCGCGCTCCAGCCCGTACCCACCTGTCAGCCTCTGCGGGCTCAGCCACTGGCACGTGGGCCCCTACCCATAGGTCCCACCTGTCATTCGCAGAGGCTAGGTAAACCGCGGTGTAAAAAGCTTCCTGCGCGCTGCGTTGCCCAGTCAGGCCGGTCCCACCCGTCAGCAACTGGGGCTGGGTCTAGCTGTGTAGAAAAAGTTTTTCTGATTATCTGTATTATTTAAATTTTTCTTAAATGTTTAAAAACAAATTCAAATCTGTTTTTAAATAACTTTTAAATTATAAATCCAAATAATACAAATGATATATGTTTTTGAATCGGAAAAATTCAAATATGCTATTCAAAATAATGTTTGACCACTTTAAAATTTCGAAATGATTAAAATCACAATAAAATGCCCTTTTCTTAATAAATTAATAACTTTAAATCTGTAACCCAAATTTGACAAATAATATGTCTAAATCGATCAGCGCGACGAGCCCGTTCTATCTATGCATTCCTTGTTCTGAATTGAAGCATGCATCATGTCATTATTACAAATCAGAATTTTTTATGGCAATAACATTTGACTAAATAAATAATAAAAGGCTTTATTCTTGTACCCCACACCTCACCACGCCATGCTACTTTAATGCCATGTAAATTGTGCATCATTCATCATGGCATGCTTGTTTGCTTGTCGCATTTTAATTCATATGCTTGTGCACTTTATTTATGTTGGCCCTGATTTGTTTGGTTCTTCTTCGAATAGACGCCCAGTAGGAGAATTATCAGGAATCATAGGAGTTCTACCCAGACCCATCTCTCGCTGCAACTGAGCTGCCAGGCAAGCACTACCACATGCTTGCATACATATAGTACCTATTGCCTCTATCTTATTCTTGCATCATTGAGTCGCGATTGTATTAAATTGAATCCCAAGTACTGCATAGCCTTTACTTTTAAACCCCCACCGAAGCTTGTTCCTCCATCCCATGAGCCATTACTATAGGAGTTGTTTGAGCCATGCGAGTCGTAGAAAAGCATGTGTAGGGTATGTGAGTGTCTGATGGATAACGAGGGTACCTAAACAACATAACCTGAGTAGTAATGGGATAACTAATGAAAGAGGCACCGGTGAGCAATATCTGCTATTTGGTTTTTCATGCTCACTTGTGTCCCGTAGGACCCCGAGTACTTGATTCCTGTTCCTGGACTATTCGCACTATCCACATCCGGGAGGCCTTTGACCCCCCTGAGCTAGAGCTTGATTCATTCTTATTTCTTGGGGCCACAAAGTAGTTTGGGGCTTTATTACTATCCTGTACTTATGCCATGTTACTGCTTTATTAAGATTGTGCGTGGAGCACCTGTACTGTTTTGGATCGTGGAATGTTTTCGCGGTATCGACAAGCCCAGTCACATTTTCGGGTTCCCAGTCGTTTACAGCCATTTACAGTCGCACTACTCACTTGTGTATGTAGTTGATCCCTTCGCCTGCCGATTACGCCGCTCGTTCTTGTCCCGATCCTTTGAAAGTGGTTAGGACGGCCGAAAGGTCTACCGTGAGTGGCCTCGGGCCCCACCGTACTATTTAAACCAGTTTCGCTCATCCAGGCATGTAACTAAGAGCGTAATTCACCGAGGTAGTTATAGATACGCATGTATTTACAATGACAAGATCTTACTCGTGACTGAAGTTGAGTAGCATGAGGTTCGGTACTCATAAGTAAGGGGCATGGGACTTAAATTTATAACTTGACAAGCATATCCTCTTAGTTGTGTCACTTTAACCTTAATCACCTAAAGATGCCTATGATAGGGGCAATGAGAGCTGAAAGCTAGTAAGTATCATAATTTTTGGGAGCTCTTTATGAGACTTGCAATCCCTGCTTCCCTCTGCGAAGGGACTTTCTTTTACTTTGTAGTTGAGTCAGTAAACCTACTCCCTTCTATCTCAGCAAGTATTTTGAGTTGTTGTGCTTCATTCATTCATATGATGATTTATTCAATCATGTTTCTTATGTTCCTTGTTTTGCACATTGCTCTTATCTTGATGTTTATTACTTTGAAAGCTATCTTTTAGAACCAGCTATTTGTGAACTCTAGCAAATTATCAACTATTCTTCGACCAAGAGCTAAGTTTGCCATTACCAATTATGATTCACTTTATGTATCTTTATTGTGTTTCCTTTACTCATTACAAGTTGAGTTTTATAATAGTGAGTTGTCTTCTATTATGATCTATGTATTTGATGAATGTGATGCTTCTTGTCCGTATTCTTTTATCGACTCTTCACTCCATAAACCTGAGGCCATGTTTATTGAGCTCAGTTTCGCTTGGGGAAAAGCGAAGTCTAAGCTTGGGGGGAGTTGATACGTCCATTTTGCATCACTATTATATGTCTTAATTCACTATTATTCATTGATATATTTCATATTGAGAGGTGATACTTATGTTATTTCATCAATTTTTGCATGGTTGATGACTTTTGGAGCATCGACCGCTGCAGTCAGGATTCTGATAAAAAAGGTGCTGTTTGGAGGCAAAATTCGCAATGATCACAAAATCTGGGAAAATATACGGAAAATCCTATTTTTCCAGAAGACGAAGGATGCCAGAAGAGGGAGTGGAGATGGGCCACAGGGGGCCCACACCACCCCCTGGCGCAGGTAGCCCTAGGTCGCACTAGCAGGTGGTGTGGCCGCCCTGGCCCACTCCAGGCTCTCCCCTCTAGCGTATATTGTCCTCCCGAAACCCTAAGACTCGGGGAGCGACCAAAGAAAGATTTCGCGGCCTCTGCGGGGCGGAAAACACTGAGAGAGAAAGATCTCTCTGGCAGACAGATTTCTGCCGGGGGAATTCCTTCCCGGATAGGGGAGATCGTCGCCATCAACACCACCATCAAGCTGGACTTCATCGGGATCAGCATCACCACCATCATCACCATCAGCACCCTCATCACCATCTCCATATTGCTGTAACAATTGCGTTGAATATTGCATAATTCATAGGGGAAACTTTCCCGGTGTTGATTACTCTTTGTAGTTAATGCTATTGAGTGAACCGTTGAATTATTGTTTATGTTCAGATTGTTATACATCATTATTCCATCTCTGATCATGATCCATATGATGTCTTGTGAGTAGTTCGTTTTGTTCTTGAGGACATGGGAGAAGTCATGTTGTTAGTAGTGGAATTGTGTTGAGAAAGATTCAATAGATTGTTATTTAAGTTGTGGTGTACTTCTTCTAGTGGTGTCATGTGAATGTCGACTACATGACACTTCACCTATATGGGCCTAGGGGAATGCATTGTGTATTTGGCTACTAATCGTAGGGTTTTCCGGAGTGACAGAAACCTGAACCCCCGTTAGGAAACCATTGCACAAGGGACGAAAGGGTCTTAGAGTATAAAGGTGTGGTTAGGTTTCTACCTTAATTACTTTCTTGTACTTATGGATGTTTGCAAGGGGTATAATCACAAGTATGTATTAGTCCTAGAAGGTCGGTACACTAGCACAGGTTCACCCACACAACACTTAGCAAGCTAGAGAAGATTAATCAACTATATTAAGCAAAAACACTTGACAGTCTTCCCATGTGCCTTCGAGAACGTTTGGTCATCTTAAGTAATACAACCGGCTTGTCCTTTGCTACATAAAGGATTGGGCCACTTGCTGCATTTATTCCTATTGTCCTTTATTTACTCGTACTTCGTTTACTTGCTTTATCAAAACCCCCTAAAAATCCGTTTGCTAAGTATTTGCCGAGAATTCTTGATCCATACCACTAGCCAGCACCTTCCGCTCCTCGTTGGGTTCAACACTCTTACTTATCGAAAATACTGTGATACACCCCCTATACTTGTGGGTCATCAGTGGTTCATGAAAAGAACACACATGCAATGACACTGGTGGATCCATGTGGTTTATGACAATAACACACATGCAGTGACTCTTGTTGTGGTTAATTAAAAGAACACACATGCAATAACACTGGTGGATCCATGTGGTTTGTGAAAAGAACACACATGCAATGACTTAGGTGGATCCATATGTGGTTTGTGAAAAGAACAGACAAGCAATGACTCTAGCTGTGGTTATCGAAAAGAACACACATGCAATGACTCTAGGTGTGGTTTACTGAAAGAACACACATGCAATGACTATGGTGGATCCATATGTGGTTTGTGAAAAGAACAGACATGAAGTGACACTGGTGGATCCATATTTGGTTTGTGGAAAGAACACACATGCAATGACACTGGTGGATCCACGTGTGGTTTGTGAAAAGAACACACACGTAATGACTCTAGCTGTTGTTAATGAAAAGAACACACATGCAATGAAACTGGTGGATCCATTTGTGGTTTGTGAAAATAACAGAGATCCTGTGACTCTAGCTGTGGTTTATTAAAAGAACACACATGCAATAACACTAGTGGATCTATGTGGTTTGTGAGAAGAACACACATCCAATGACTCTGGTGGATCCATATGTGGTTTGTGAGAAGAACAGACTTGCAATGACACTAGCTATGGTTAATGAAAAGAATAGAGATGCAATGGCTCAAGCAATGGTTTATTGAAAGAACACACATGCAATGACTCTGGTGGATCCATATGTGGTTTGTGAAAAGAACACACATTCAATGACACTGGTGGATACATATGTGGTTCACGAAAAGAACACACATGCAATGACACTGGTGGATCCATATGTGGTTCAAGAAAAGAACACACATGCAATGACACTGGTGGATCCACATGTGGTTTATGAAAAGAACACACATGCAATGACACTGGTGGATCCATGTGGTTTATGATAATAACACACATGCAGTGACTCTAGCTGTGGTTTATTAAAAGAACACACATGCAATAATACTATTAGATCCATGTGGTTTGTGAAAAGAACACACATTTCAATGACACTGGTGGATCCATATGTGGTTTGTGAGAAGAACATACATGCAATGACTCTAGCTGTGGTTAATGAAAAGAACAGATATGCAATGACTCTAGCTGTGGTTTATTGAAACAACACACATGCAATGACTCTAGTGGATCCATGTCAGGGGGATGATCCCCAGGTACCCCTACCGAATAAGAAACAAGACAGTCGGATCGCGTCCGGCTGACCAGATACAGTCGGACAGGGCAAGACAGGCCTGCTATCCCCCGACAGCCGGATCAGCAAGAGGCAGTCGGATACGGCGACGTAGGCAGACTCAATCAATGGGACAGGACGACGTGTGTATCAGTGCACGGTACGCCCTGTACGGTGACAAGACTGGCAACCACCCGGCCATACCGAAGACTTTGCGTGGATGACGCAGGAACAGTGGCCTGTCCTGACGACAGGCTTGCACGGCGTCCACTGTGCCTACGATAGCCATACCGCTCATACTCCGATGAGACAAGCCATACTGGACAGTGTAGATGACTACTCGGCTGGGACCCGCCTGTGGGGGCGCCAGTCGGACTAGCCAGTGAGACCTTTTCCTCTCTGCCTATATAAGGAGAGGCAAGGCCTCAGTAGAAAGGGTTGGTCTTACAGCATTTAAGGCAGTAGCTAGCGTATACAGCTCGAGGAGCACTGTTAGTTTGAGTATTCCACATAGTCAGATCCGGCAGGAGTAGGGGCTTTACCTCACCACGAGGGCCCCGAACCTGGCTACTTCTTGCGTCCCGCTATGCTCGCTTGTATCCAATCCCGCCTGCGGATGCCATCGATAGCTTCCCTGCTAGTCCCCACACCTCTATCTAACCTCCTCAGGTACTGCCGTTCCCAATACAACGACAATCCATATGTGGTTTGTGAAAAGAACACACATGTAGTGACACTAGGGGATCCATATCTGGTTTGTGAAAGAACACACATTTCCACGACACTAATGGATCCATATGTGGTTAATGAAAAGAACATACATGCAATGAACTCTCGTGGATGCATATGTGGTTTGTGAAAAGAACAGACATGCAATGAACTCTTGTGGATCCATATGTGTTTTGTCAAAAGAATAGAGATCCAGTGACTGTAGCTGTGGTTTTATTGAAAGAACACACATGCAATCACTCTGGTGGATCCATATGCGGTTTGTGAAAAGAACATACGTGTAGTGACAATGGGGATCCATATGTGGTTTGTGAAAAGAACACACATTTCAATGACACTCGTGGATCCATTTGTGGTTAATTAAAAGAACATACATGCAATGAACTCTGGTGGATGCATATGTTGTTTGTGAAAAGAACAAACATGCAATGAAGTATTTTGGATCCATATGTGGTTTGTGAAAAGAATAGAGATCCAGTGACTCTAGCTTTGGTTTATTAAAAGAACATACATGCAATAACACTGGTGGATCCATGTGGTTGGTGAGAAGAACACACATGCAATGACCCTGGTGGCTCCATATGTGGTTTGTGAAAAGAACACACATTCAATGACTCTAGATGTGGTCAATGAAAAGAACAAAGATGCAATGACTCTAGCTGTGGTTTATTGAAAACACACACATGCAATGACTCCGGTGGATCCATATGTGGTTTGTGAAAAGAATACACATTCAATGACACTGGTGGATCCATATGTGGTTCATGAAAAGAACACACATGCAATGACACTGGTGGATCCACATGTGGACTGTGAAAATGAGAATATCATTTTGCGGCCCGAAAGTTGGGGTGGCCAGGCAACACGGTACCCAAGTTGATTTTTATCACCACGATTCAAAAAGTTTGGGCGCCAATTGCTGAGAGGGGTCTTTCGAGTGAATGATGGCCAAACCCAATATTTTCAAATCACGCCCGTTAAGTCAGGATATTCCGTTACACTAGTTCCTGTTGTGCCCCTCCTTCGCCGGTCACTCTTCTTAGCCACCCTGCACGTGGCATAGGGGCAAATCCATTACTGTACTTTCCTAACTCTCGACACTGAATCTTGCTGCGGCGGCAGTGGCGGTCCCTTTTCTTCCTTTCCCCAACCCTAAATCTGCCAACGGGGGAGGACCTTTTTTCTCCCTCCCTCGACACTGAATCCGGCGGCGGCGGCCCAACATGTCTTGCAAGGTGAAGGTTGTAGGTACGTCGCCGACTGAAAAGGGTCCGTCGGGGCCCAAGTCTAGGGCTCAACGCGTAGCAGCAGCGAGGTCTTCAGCCCCGGTTAGCGAGGAGGCCATCAAGGATTCTGCTCCCAAGGTAGCTACGAGTAGCGGGTTGAAGAGAAAAGCAAGGCTGGCGGTGGATTGTTCGGCTCTGGTGGGCGGATGCAGCACTCGGATCTCGAAGAACAAAACCCGAGAGAAGAGCGAGAGGTGAATTTTTCTTATCTGTGCCTTATCTTGCAAGTAGATTAGTTACGGCATAATAGAATCGAATGAACTGAAATGTTCCCCTTTTTAATCAAACTAGGCACAACTTTGATACAAGGGACCTATATGAGTTCATAGTTCATGTTATGCAGTACACTTCAAAGCTTGATTTTGGTTGCGAGAGGGTTGTGTTCGGGCAAGATGTGCATCTGCTTGTGAATTGCAAAGAGGTTGTGTCTGTTTCGCAGCTGGTACATATGCTTGCCGCTAGAATTCCTTGGGGTTCTAGACAGAGGACAAAAATGGTGTGGCGCAACATGAATGATACCTATCAGCAAATTGAGCACTCCCATGAGCTTCAGATGGTTTGGGAGTGTTGTGCAGCTGATCGTAAGGTGAAAGTTGAAGCAATGAATGATGTATGTATGCAGATGCTGGAGATCTTGCTGCCAGAGCTTCTACTCCTAGAGCATACAGACCAATAGATGTTGATCTAGATAAGTTCAGTATACGCATAGAGGTGGATTCAAACATGGAAAAACTTGATGAGGGAGTTAATAAGCCAGTTTCGTCATGTACTGTGGATATCACTGTCCATTCCCAAAACATAACTCTTGATGAAATGAGAGAGATGATCGGTAAGGAAATCAGTATTGGCCCTAAGAAGATGGCAAAAATCCGGTGGTGGCATCATAAGAAGCAGCAATTGAAAGATGTTTTGGATACTGAAGATCTTGTGCAGATTATGCGGCGAAAGAAGCGAACCAGGAAGGTGTTCTTCCTTGGTACCATTTCTGATGTTGTTGAACAGGTTATAGTGGATGTAGATGCCCCTGTAGTGCCTGAATAGAATGAGGTGGTCGACATTGATGAGAGATGCTAACCTGGGCTTGTCATATGGACCGCGGGGTTCCCGTGCCTGTATTTGTAATATTGACTGCTGTTCCATTTAGAGCGTGCTTCTGTGATTATGTTTGTTGAGAGATTGCGATATAATGATGTGCGAGCTGTTGAGATATTCGGACATGTCACTCACTAAAACCATCGTTGTTGTAATAAGACATAAGTACATTGTAGTTGACATGATTATGTTTCTTAAGATGACATACCGTACTTGTTTCTATTATTATGTTTGTTCGGACATTGTAATGTAATATTTTGTGAAACCATGACTGGACTAGTGATGCATAAATACATTGTAGTTGACATGATTATTTTTCTTGAGATGATGTACTGTACTTGTTTCTGTTATTTTGTTTGTTGAGAGACTGTAATGTAATGTTTTGCGAAACCATGACAGGACAAGTGATGTGTAAGTACCTTGTAGTCGACATGATTTTGTTTCTTGAGTTGATGTAATATACTTGTTTCTGTGATTATGTTTGTTGAGAGATTGTAATGTGATGTTTTGTGAAACCATGTTGTGGTTATGTTTGTTGAGAGATTATAATGTAATGTTTTGTGAAACCATGACTGAAGAAGTGATGCATAAGTTCCTTGTAGTTGACATGATTTTGTTTCTTTGGATGATGTAATATACTGGTATGTTTTCGTAAGGCAATGAAATTGTGATGGAGGGAGTGCAGGTTTAATATTTGAAATGAGAATGTGTGAAGAGAATCCATATCAGGCAGGAGACAGTAATCCAGGGAAAGGGCATGGTATCCATTAAACTATTGTAACATGCCAATTTAGTCATTGTTGCAGCGGTAGAAGGGCTGCTCTCTCTCTCTCTCTCTCTCTCTCTCTCTCTCTCTCTCTCTCTTGCTGACGCCAACGCCGTCGCCGTCGCCTGCGATGACGCATTCGCCATGCTGTCCTTGAATGGCGAGGACGACCAGTCGAGCAGCGACAACCTTCTCTCTGACATCGAGTATTTCTTCCACGATGTGAGTTCCTCTATTTTCTTGGGCTAGGGTTAGGCAATCGTAAATCTCTTGATCTGAGCTCCATATGTGCATGCAATCGTGTTCGATTTCAGCTTTGCGTTTACCTATAGGTACCAAGAACGATCTACGACTCCGAATGGGAGGGCCTAGATCTCGATGGAGAAGTGCCATGTGACCATGGGCTAAAACTAAGGAGATATGTTGCATTCGAAGGCAGTAACACTGGGAGAAGGTTTTTGGGCTGTACAAATCAGGTTTGTTTACATTATGTGCAATTGTGACATGAAGTAAAATGTATCGTGCATGTTCATAAACACTATAGTGGGTGTGTTTTTAGGTTGGCCCGGTGTGCAAAGCAGTAGAGTGGGTGGATCTTGAGTGGCCAGATGCACTTAAGAAATGTTGGCACAGTTATGGGAGATGTATGAGTTGGAAAGGTTGGGGAGATTTACTGATGTAAGTGATGCAGCTGAAAAAAATTACAAGCTGTCGGTACGAAATAAGGAGCTGGAATAAGAAATGAAGAATTTGCAGTCAGAGCTAACTGACAGAATCGATGGGAGCTTGGTTGTTGGAACTACAAAGAAGCTTCAGGATATTAACAGGTTGTTGATTCATAATGCAGAAAAGGAGAGGGATCAGCTCAGGGAAGACAAGAAGAAGCTAGAGTACTGCAATGCGGATCTGTTGAAGGAACTGAAGAAGGCGCGCGAGGGTGAACAAGGACAGACTATAGAGGATAAAGGAAATTCGAGATGAATAATTTATGTTGTGCCAATGCCTGAAACTAGTTAATTGTAAGACATGCAGTTGCGCTTTCCGAACTAAGCCAAACTCAATCCTCGAGCAAACTAATTTCAGACGAACACACATATCGTGCATAGAGTTAAGTTCATGCTTACAAAATCACCACTACAGAGGATAAACCAGGCAGTTCAGTACTAAATAGACATATGTTGTGTTCGAGCGAGCCTGGCCCAGAGCTGCCTGTTTTCCTCCCTAAGATTGGCCAGCTCCTTCAGTACTATGTCGTGCTTCAGCTGTAGGTTCCAACGCTCCGTCACGGATTGGAGAATTTTGTCCATAGCCATACGATTTCCTCCAAGATCCCTTTCATGATCTCCGTCTTCTTCCTAGCCGAGGGGCAACCTTCACTGTGTAGATTCGCCTAGTCGGCGTTTAACTCCTTCAGTTTCTGGCACTTGTCAGAAAGGACCGCGACTTCAGTGCGTAGTTGGTCAAAGGCCAGTTTCTAGGAATTCTTCTTCTCGCATTGGATTGCTATCTTGTCATTTAGCCAGGTCCTGGTCGATCTTTCGCCTCTTTCCCTGCAACAAAAATACATAGTATGGTTTGTTCAGTTCACCAGGACAAGCTGGTTAGTTTCCATAATTAACTGAATCGACTAGTGGCACTGTCATAATTTCAAGGAAGAAGCAATCTAGGACTAATCAACATTTTATGAATCGACTAGTGGCACTGTCATGATTTGAATTTCGAAGACAAATAATATTTATCAGCAGTTTAATGTGCTGTGGGTTTTTTCCAATATCACCAAATAGTAGTGGGAGAGTGGCAAACTCATAATGCAGAAACCCATGTCCAAATACATAATGGAAAGAGAACATGGTGTCCATTCATGAACATGAATACCAACACATGTCCAGATAGATAAGGAGTTGCCCTAGGATTCTTATTGCACCCTATAATGGGAAGTAGACATGGGCATTGCTCCCTGAACCGTAAACATTAAAAAAGGAGAGGAGGACGAACTGGTATTCGTGTCCCTGCTAACGGGAATCAGACTTGGGCATTGCTTCGATATGCCTCTAGACATGCCCTTAGCTCCTCATACTCTTTCCGAACATCCTCGAGTACGGTGACCCCTCTACTCATGTCCGCCTTCATCCCTTGACTGCATCCAGGCAACGGTTCCTATCATGGTAGGCTCGGATGGTAGCCTTGGTTTCCTCGACGCGTCCTCTGAGTGCCTCGCTGACTTCGTCCTGCAGGAGAATGCACCTTTCCACGAGATTCTTCTTCTCCTCCGTGAGCTCGTTGATTATCTTAATGGCATGTTCTTGCGTGATCAAGTTACGGTCGAGCACTTTCTGCAGCCTAACGAAGTCACGTGCAAAATCTAACGAGATCTCCTTCTGCACAGATAATTGCTTGTGTAGGCTCTCATTAGCTTGGGTGAGGGAGCATGCAAGCTCATGTTGGTTGGCAATCTTGGAACTGATCGCGGCCACCTTGTCAATGTACTCGGCCTTCGATTGCTGCATCGTTCATGTTAATTGAAATAGGAATTCTACAATTACACTCCAGGTCCTAGGTGAATACTAATACAGATAAAAAAAATCCCCGTTGAATCTATTGGCCGCAGTGTTAAAAAATGGACCTGGAGATCTATTCACGACCACGATAACCTAATCCTAATCACAAAAAATCCAGAGTGAATCTATGAACAATGGTATTAAGGAAAGACCAAGAGATCTAGTCATATTCATGAAAACTAATACAACTCGCAAAAGAAGAAGAAAAACCAATGCGGGGCGGACAGCATCTAAGAAATCCACATCATAACTCGGAGAAATAACAGCGTGGAGATTTTCTACCTCGCTAAGACATGGAATGGGGCCAAACAGGTCCTGCAACGGCTCCGTCATGGTGGATCCGGGCTCCACGACCGAGCTGTAATACGTAGAAGAGGAAAATCTAGAAGAAGAAGAAAAACAGGAAGAAGCTGATTAAGATCATGATGGAGAGGGAGATGGAGAAGAAGTAGAATAAGGAGACCGTACCGGGAGGATCCGTCGCCTGCTAGCACATTCGGCGCCATTGCTGGGGGAGCTTGGGCCTCGATGAGAGGGTGGGATTGAGCGGCTGGTAGAGCAAGAAGTGCCTCGCAGCGATTTCTCTCCCTTTTCTCCGCGAGGATCGTCGACCAGCCTCTCCCCCTCCTCAGTGGAGCCATGGCTTGTAGGGTGAGCATGGAGGCGGCAGGAGGAAGGAGATAGTGATTATTAGTGTGGGAGAAGAGTAATGAGTACAGGCTGTGGTCCGGTAGTACTAGTACTATTATACAAGACCACCGTGTACGGTCTACCTTCTCAAAGAAGCCAGGGTCGCAGGGGTAGGGAATCGATGGGACTTGTCTTTATTGCGATGGACACTTCAATGGTGTTCGGCGCCGCGCAAAATCTAGTATATAATAAGGGGAGTGCGAGCCGGGTGCTCGTCACGGGAATCTGCGCGCACATCCCACGTGGGTGTGTCACGTGTTGATGGGGCAATGATGCGCGCAACTGCTGCACGATCACGTCGGCACGTCCAACTCCGTCGAACTCCACATGACAGGCACGCACATGATGTTTACGAGTCTACAATATGCTGTGCCACTTTGTTGTGATCAAATTATGTTCAGCACGCGAGATATTACTTTTTTTTGATAATCGACAAATGCAAGTGTGGACACGACGCACGAAACCGCTGCTCGTCCTTGATCAGATCGGCTCCCCACTCTGTGTACCCGCCATCGACCATTCGGAACAACTACCTCGAGCACGATGCCCCCTCGCCGTGGCAATGGCAGGTCCAAGCCGTCCACTGACCGTCCTGTGTCCCCGACTCTTCGCTGCATCATCCACACTCGCGAGTCGCCAGTTGAGGCAGCACGTCGTGTCCGACTGCGCCAGGATCCGTCGACATCGGCACTCGAGGACACCGCGACGTTGAAGCTCGTACTGGCCGTGCAGGCGGAGCGTGGGCTACCTGCAGCATCGGACGAGCGCAAAGCAGCGGCCAGGATGGGGACGCGTGTTGCACCGGCGAGTACGAACAAGAAGAGGAACGAGAAGAAGACCAGGCAGAAGAGAGGAGATTGCTATTTGGATGAATCTAACTCGGCCAACGAGGAGGCGTTCATCGATCAGTTGGAGGTAGAACCGGAGGAGAGTGACGTGGACCCGTGGGACTACGAAGAGGAGGAGGAGGAGGACTCCGACGAGGAGATAGCTCTCTTATTCGAGGAAGGGGGCAGTGTCGGGTCGTCAGAGCAGGATACCGACGGCGGCGATGGCAGGGACCATGGCATTGACGAAGATGAGGACGAACCGGAAGACGAAGACGATGGCTTCTTCGAAATATGATCATTTATTTTATTTATTTTAGTTAGATAGATGGATTTTCACTTGTTTATGGAGGTAAAATATCGGTGGCACGGATAGAGAGGTGCCACGGATTGACCATGCATAAAAAAGTGGAGAAGGCAGGGGTTATCCTGCCCGTTGGATCACATGGGATCAACGGTTGGTGGAGACGATCCGCGTGACATCTGTGTCAGCCAATCAGGGCATAGCACCCAGAGTGAGCACATGTTTGGGATCTCCACACGTTTGGGCTTTTGTGAGATTTGTGACCAAGAGAGAGGGAAAATCTCTTTTCACAATCCGCCTATGGATCCACCAGTACCATTCAAATGTGTGCTCTTTTTACTAGCAACAACCAAAGTCATTGCATGTGTGTTCTCTTTAGAGACCACACATGGATCCACCAGTGCGATTGCATGTGTGTTCTTTTTAGTAATAACAACTGAGTCATTTCATGACTGTTCTTTTCACATACCACATATGGATCCACTAGTGTCCTTGAAATGTGTGTTCTCTTTAGAGACCACACATGGATCCACCAGTGCCATTGCATGTGTGTTGTTTTCACATACCACATATGGATCCACCAGAGTCATTGCATGTGTGCTCTTTTCACAATCCACCTATGGATCCACCAGTGTCATTGTATGTGTGTTTTTTTACTAACAACAACTGGAGTCATTTCATGATTGTTCTTCTCATATACCACATATGGATCCACCAGTGTCGTTGCATGTGTGTTCTCTTCACAATCCACACATGGATCCACCAGTGTCATTGCATGTGTTCTTTTTTTAATAACAACAACCAGTGTCATTGCATGTGTGCTCTTTTCACAATCCACCTATGGATCCACCAGTGTCATTGCATGTGTGTTCTTTTTAGTAACAACAACCAGAGACATTGAAATGTGTGTTCTTTTCACATACCACATATGGATCCACCAGTGTCATCGAAATGTGTGTTCTCTTCAGAGACCACACATGAATCAACCAATGTCATTGCATGTATGTTCTTTCCACTAATAACAACTGGAGTCATTGCATGTGTGTTATTTTCACATACCACATATGGATCCACAAGTGCCATTGCATGTGTGCTCTTTTCACAATCCACATATGAATCCACCAGTGTCATTGCACGTGTGTTCTTTTTACAAACAACAACTGGAGTCATTTCATGACTATTCTTCTCACATACCACATATGAATCCACCAGTGTCATTGAAATGTGTGTTCTCTTCAGAGACCACACATGGATCCACCAGTGTCATTGCATGTGTGTTCTTTTCACTTACAACAACTAGAGTCATTGCATGTGTGGTCTTTTCACATACCACATATGGATCCACTAGTGTCATTGCATGTGTGTTATTTTTACCAACAACCAGAGTCATTGGATGTGTGTTCTCTTTAGAGACCACACATGGGTCCACCAAGGTCATTGAAATGTGTGTTCTTTTTAGTAACAACAACCAGAGTCATTACATGTGTGTTCTTTTCACATACCACATATGGATCCACTAGTGTCATTGAAATGTGTGTTCTTTTTAGTAACAGCAACCAGACTCATTGCAAGTGTGTTATTTTCACATACCACATATGGATCCACCAGTGTCATTGAAATGTGTGTTGTCTTCATAGACCACACAAGGATCCACATGTGTCATTGGATGTATGTTCTTTTCACTAACAACAACTAGAGTCATTGCATATGTGTTATTTTCACATACCACATATGGATCCACCAGTGCGATTGCATGTGTGCTCTTTTCAGAATCCACATATGGATCCACCAGTGTCATTGCATGTGTGTTCTTTTTACTAACAACAACTCGAGTCATTTCATGGCTGTTCTTCTCATATACCACATATGGATCCACCAGTGTCATTGCATGTGTGTTCTCTTCAC
Organism: Avena eriantha; assembly: GCA_910589775.1. Classification (NCBI taxonomy): domain Eukaryota; kingdom Viridiplantae; phylum Streptophyta; class Magnoliopsida; order Poales; family Poaceae; genus Avena; species Avena eriantha. The sequence goes on from OU342741.1 coordinate 133,324,379, forward strand.
AATCCACACATGGATCCACCATTTTCATTCTATGTGTGCTCTTTTTAGTACCAACAACCAGTGTCATTGCATGTGTGCTCTTTTCACAATCCACCTATGGATCCACCAGTGTCATTGCATGTGTGTTCTTTTTAGTAACAACAACCAGAGTCATTGAAATGTTTGTTCTTTTCACATACCACCTATGGATCCACCAGTGTTATTGCATGTGTGTTATTTTTAGTAACAACCAGAGTCATTGCATGTGTGTTCTTTTCACATACCAGAGATGGATCCACCAGTGTCATTGAAATGTGTGTTCTCTTCAAAGACCACACTAGGGATCCACTAGTGTCATTACATGTATGTTCTTTTCACTAACAACAACTGGAGTCATTGCATGTGTGTTCTTTTCACATACCACATATGGATCCACCAGTGCCATTTCATGTGTGCTCTTTTCACAATCCACCTATGGATCCACCAGTGTGATTGCATGTGTGTTCTTTTTAGTAACAACAACCAGAGTCATTGAAATGTGTGTTCTTTTCACATACCACCTAAGGATCCACCAGTGTCATTGCATGTGTGTTTTTTTAGTAACAACAAAAATAGTCATTGCATGTGTTATTTTCACATACTACATATGGATCCACCAGTGTCATTGAAATGTGTGTTGTCTTCATAGACCACACAAGGATCCACATGTGTCATTGGATGTATGTTCTTTTCACTAACAACAACTAGAGTCATTGCATATGTGTTATTTTCACATACCACATATGGATCCACCAGTGCGATTGCATGTGTGCTCTTTTCAGAATCCACATATGGATCCACAAGTGTCATTGCATGTGTGTTCTTTTTACTAACAACAACTCGAGTCATTTCATGGATGTTCTTCTCATATACCACATATGGATCCACCAGTGTCATTGCATGTGTGTTCTCTTCACAATCCACACATGGATCCACCATTTTCATTCTATGTGTGCTCTTTTAGTACCAACAACCAGTGTCATTGCATGTGTGCTCTTTTCACAATCCACCTATGGTTCCACCAGTGTCATTGCATGTGTGTTCTTTTTAGTAACAACAACTAGAGTCATTGAAATGTGTGTTCTTTTCACATACCACCTATGGATCCACCAGTGTTATTGCATGTGTGTTGTTTTTAGTAACAACTAGAGTCATTGCATGTGTGTTATTTTCACATACCACATATGGATCCACAAGTGCCATTGCATGTGTGCTCTTTTCACAATCCACATATGAATCCACCAGTGTCATTGCACGTGTGTTCTTTTTACAAACAACAACTAGGAGTCATTTCATGACTATTCTTCTCACATACCACATATGAATCCACCAGTGTCATTGAAATGTGTGTTCTCTTCAGAGACCACACATGGATCCACCAGTGTCATTGCATGTGTGTTCTTTTCACTTACAACAACTAGAGTCATTGCATGTGTGCTCTTTTCACATACCACATATGGATCCACTAGTGTCATTGCATGTGTGTTATTTTTACCAACAACCAGAGTCATTGGATGTGTGTTCTCTTTAGAGACCACACATGGGTCCACCAAGGTCATTGAAATGTGTGTTCTTTTTAGTAACAACAACCAGAGTCATTACATGTGTGTTCTTTTCACATACCACATATGGATCCACTAGTGTCATTGAAATGTGTGTTCTTTTTAGTAACAGCAACCAGACTCATTGCATGTGTGTTATTTTCACATACCACATATGGATCCACCAGTGTCATTGAAATGTGTGTTGTCTTCATAGACCACACAAGGATCCACATGTGTCATTGGATGTATGTTCTTTTCACTAACAACAACTAGAGTCATTGCATATGTGTTATTTTCACATACCACATATGGATCCACCAGTGCGATTGCATGTGTGCTCTTTTCAGAATCCACATATGGATCCACCAGTGTCATTGCATGTGTGTTCTTTTTACTAACAACAACTCGAGTCATTTCATGGCTGTTCTTCTCATATACCACATATGGATCCACCAGTGTCATTGCATGTGTGTTCTCTTCACAATCCACACATGGATCCACCATTTTCATTCTATGTGTGCTCTTTTTAGTACCAACAACTAGTGTCATTGCATGTGTGCTCTTTTCACAATCCACCTATGGATCCACCAGTGTCATTGCATGTGTGTTCTTTTTAGTAACAACAACCAGAGTCATTGAAATGTTTGTTCTTTTCACATACCACCTATGGATCCACCAGTGTTATTGCATGTGTGTTGTTTTTAGTAACAACTAGAGTCATTGCATGTGTGTTCTTTTCACATACCACATATGGATCCACCAGTGCCATTGCATGTGTGCTCTTTTCACAATCCACATATGAATCCACCAGTGTCATTGCACGTGTGTTCTTTTTACAAACAACAACTGGAGTCATTTCATGACTATTCTTCTCACATACCACATATGAATCCACCAGTGTCATTGAAATGTGTGTTCTCTTTAGAGACCACACATGGATCCACCAGTGTCATTGCATGTGTGTTCTTTTCACTTACAACAACTAGAGTCATTGCATGTGTGCTCTTTTCACATACCACATATGGATCCACTAGTGTCATTGCATGTGTGTTATTTTTACCAACAACCAGAGTCATTGGATGTGTGTTCTCTTTAGAGACCACACATGGGTCCACCAAGGTCATTGAAATGTGTGTTCTTTTTAGTAACAACAACCAGAGTCATTACATGTGTGTTCTTTTCACATACCACATATGGATCCACTAGTGTCATTGAAATGTGTGTTCTTTTTAGTAACAGCAACCAGACTCATTGCATGTGTGTTATTTTCACATACCACATATGGATCCACCAGTGTCATTGAAATGTGTGTTGTCTTCATAGACCACACAAGGATCCACATGTGTCATTGGATGTATGTTCTTTTCACTAACAACAACTAGAGTCATTGCATATGTGTTATTTTCACATACCACATATGGATCCACCAGTGCGATTGCATGTGTGCTCTTTTCAGAATCCACATATGGATCCACCAGTGTCATTGCATGTGTGTTCTTTTTACTAACAACAACTCGAGTCATTTCATGGCTGTTCTTCTCATATACCACATATGGATCCACCAGTGTCATTGCATGTGTGTTCTCTTCACAATCCACACATGGATCCACCATTTTCATTCTATGTGTGCTCTTTTTAGTACCAACAACCAGTGTCATTGCATGTGTGCTCTTTTCACAATCCACCTATGGATCCACCAGTGTCATTGCATGTGTGTTCTTTTTAGTAACAACAACCAGAGTCATTGAAATGTTTGTTCTTTTCACATACCACCTATGGATCCACCAGTGTTATTGCATGTGTGTTATTTTTAGTAACAACCAGAGTCATTGCATGTGTGTTCTTTTCACATACCAGAGATGGATCCACCTAGTGTCATTGAAATGTGTGTTCTCTTCAAAGACCACACTGGGATCCACTAGTGTCATTACATGTATGTTCTTTTCACTAACAACAACTGGAGTCATTGCATGTGTGTTCTTTTCACATACCACATATGGATCCACCAGTGCCATTTCATGTGTGCTCTTTTCACAATCCACCTATGGATCCACCAGTGTGATTGCATGTGTGTTCTTTTTAGTAACAACAACCAGAGTCATTGAAATGTGTGTTCTTTTCACATACCACCTAAGGATCCACCAGTGTCATTGCATGTGTGTTTTTTTAGTAACAACCAAAAGAGTCATTGCATGTGTTATTTTCACATACTACATATGGATCCACCAGTGTCATTGAAATGTGTGTTGTCTTCATAGACCACACAAGGATCCACATGTGTCATTGGATGTATGTTCTTTTCACTAACAACAACTATAGTCATTGCATATGTGTTATTTTCACATACCACATATGGATCCACCAGTGCGATTGCATGTGTGCTCTTTTCAGAATCCACATATGGATCCACCAGTGTCATTGCATGTGTGTTCTTTTTACTAACAACAACTCGAGTCATTTCATGGCTGTTCTTCTCATATACCACATATGGATCCACCAGTGTCATTGCATGTGTGTTCTCTTCACAATCCACACATGGATCCACCATTTTCATTCTATGTGTGCTCTTTTTAGTACCAACAACCAGTGTCATTGCATGTGTGCTCTTTTCACAATCCACCTATGGATCCACCAGTGTCATTGCATGTGTGTTCTTTTTAGTAACAACAACCAGAGTCATTGAAATGTTTGTTCTTTTCACATACCACCTATGGATCCACCAGTGTTATTGCATGTGTGTTATTTTAGTAACAACCAGAGTCATTGCATGTGTGTTCTTTTCACATACCAGAGATGGATCCACCAGTGTCATTGAAATGTGTGTTCTCTTCAAAGACCACACTGGGATCCACTAGTGTCATTACATGTATGTTCTTTTCACTAACAACAACTGGAGTCATTGCATGTGTGTTCTTTTCACATACCACATATGGATCCACCAGTGCCATTTCATGTGTGCTCTTTTCACAATCCACCTATGGATCCACCAGTGTGATTGCATGTGTGTTCTTTTTAGTAACAACAACCAGAGTCATTGAAATGTGTGTTCTTTTCACATACCACCTAAGGATCCACCAGTGTCATTGCATGTGTGTTTTTTTAGTAACAACAAAAAGAGTCATTGCATGTGTTATTTTCACATACTACATATGGATCCACCAGTGTCATTGAAATGTGTGTTGTCTTCATAGACCACACAAGGATCCACATGTGTCATTGGATGTATGTTCTTTTCACTAACAACAACTAGAGTCATTGCATATGTGTTATTTTCACATACCACATATGGATCCACCAGTGCGATTGCATGTGTGCTCTTTTCAGAATCCACATATGGATCCACAAGTGTCATTGCATGTGTGTTCTTTTTACTAACAACAACTCGAGTCATTTCATGGCTGTTCTTCTCATATACCACATATGGATCCACCAGTGTCATTGCATGTGTGTTCTCTTCACAATCCACACATGGATCCACCATTTTCATTCTATGTGTGCTCTTTTTAGTACCAACAACCAGTGTCATTGCATGTGTGCTCTTTTCACAATCCACCTATGGTTCCACCAGTGTCATTGCATGTGTGTTCTTTTTAGTAACAACAACTAGAGTCATTGAAATGTGTGTTCTTTTCACATACCACCTATGGATCCACCAGTGTTATTGCATGTGTGTTGTTTTTAGTAACAACTAGAGTCATTGCATGTGTGTTATTTTCACATACCACATATCGATCCACAAGTGCCATTGCATGTGTGCTCTTTTCACAATCCACATATGAATCCACCAGTGTCATTGCACGTGTGTTCTTTTTACAAACAACAACTGGAGTCATTTCATGACTATTCTTCTCACATACCACATATGAATCCACCAGTGTCATTGAAATGTGTGTTCTCTTCAGAGACCACACATGGATCCACCAGTGTCATTGCATGTGTGTTCTTTTCACTTACAACAACTAGAGTCATTGCATGTGTGCTCTTTTCACATACCACATATGGATCCACTAGTGTCATTGCATGTGTGTTATTTTTACCAACAACCAGAGTCATTGGATGTGTGTTCTCTTTAGAGACCACACATGGGTCCACCAAGGTCATTGAAATGTGTGTTCTTTTTAGTAACAACAACCAGAGTCATTACATGTGTGTTCTTTTCACATACCACATATGGATCCACTAGTGTCATTGAAATGTGTGTTCTTTTTAGTAACAGCAACCAGACTCATTGCATGTGTGTTATTTTCACATACCACATATGGATCCACCAGTGTCATTGAAATGTGTGTTGTCTTCATAGACCACACAAGGATCCACATGTGTCATTGGATGTATGTTCTTTTCACTAACAACAACTAGAGTCATTGCATATGTGTTATTTTCACATACCACATATGGATCCACCAGTGCGATTGCATGTGTGCTCTTTTCAGAATCCACATATGGATCCACCAGTGTCATTGCATGTGTGTTCTTTTTACTAACAACAACTCGAGTCATTTCATGGATGTTCTTCTCATATACCACATATGGATCCACCAGTGTCATTGCATGTGTGTTCTCTTCACAATCCACACATGGATCCACCATTTTCATTCTATGTGTGCTCTTTTTAGTACCAACAACCAGTGTCATTGCATGTGTGCTCTTTTCACAATCCACCTATGGATCCACCAGTGTCATTGCATGTGTGTTCTTTTTAGTAACAACAACCAGAGTCATTGAAATGTTTGTTCTTTTCACATACCACCTATGGATCCACCAGTGTTATTGCATGTGTGTTATTTTTAGTAACAACCAGAGTCATTGCATGTGTGTTCTTTTCACATACCAGAGATGGATCCACCAGTGTCATTGAAATGTGTGTTCTCTTCAAAGACCACACTGGGATCCACTAGTGTCATTACATGTATGTTCTTTTCACTAACAACAACTGGAGTCATTGCATGTGTGTTCTTTTCACATACCACATATGGATCCACCAGTGCCATTTCATGTGTGCTCTTTTCACAATCCACCTATGGATCCACCAGTGTGATTGCATGTGTGTTCTTTTTAGTAACAACAACCAGAGTCATTGAAATGTGTGTTCTTTTCACATACCACCTAAGGATCCACCAGTGTCATTGCATGTGTGTTTTTTTAGTAACAACAAAAATAGTCATTGCATGTGTTATTTTCACATACTACATATGGATCCACCAGTGTCATTGAAATGTGTGTTGTCTTCATAGACCACACAAGGATCCACATGTGTCATTGGATGTATGTTCTTTTCACTAACAACAACTAGAGTCATTGCATATGTGTTATTTTCACATACCACATATGGATCCACCAGTGCGATTGCATGTGTGCTCTTTTCAGAATCCACATATGGATCCACAAGTGTCATTGCATGTGTGTTCTTTTTACTAACAACAACTCGAGTCATTTCATGGATGTTCTTCTCATATACCACATATGGATCCACCAGTGTCATTGCATGTGTGTTCTCTTCACAATCCACACATGGATCCACCATTTTCATTCTATGTGTGCTCTTTTAGTACCAACAACCAGTGTCATTGCATGTGTGCTCTTTTCACAATCCACCTATGGTTCCACCAGTGTCATTGCATATGTGTTCTTTTTAGTAACAACAACTAGAGTCATTGAAATGTGTGTTCTTTTCACATACCACCTATGGATCCACCAGTGTTATTGCATGTGTGTTGTTTTTAGTAACAACTAGAGTCATTGCATGTGTGTTATTTTCACATACCACATATGGATCCACAAGTGCCATTGCATGTGTGCTCTTTTCACAATCCACATATGAATCCACCAGTGTCATTGCACGTGTGTTCTTTTTACAAACAACAACTGGAGTCATTTCATGACTATTCTTCTCACATACCACATATGAATCCACCAGTGTCATTGAAATGTGTGTTCTCTTCAGAGACCACACATGGATCCACCAGTGTCATTGCATGTGTGTTCTTTTCACTTACAACAACTAGAGTCATTGCATGTGTGCTCTTTTCACATACCACATATGGATCCACTAGTGTCATTGCATGTGTGTTATTTTTACCAACAACCAGAGTCATTGGATGTGTGTTCTCTTTAGAGACCACACATGGGTCCACCAAGGTCATTGAAATGTGTGTTCTTTTTAGTAACAACAACCAGAGTCATTACATGTGTGTTCTTTTCACATACCACATATGGATCCACTAGTGTCATTGAAATGTGTGTTCTTTTTAGTAACAGCAACCAGACTCATTGCATGTGTGTTATTTTCACATACCACATATGGATCCACCAGTGTCATTGAAATGTGTGTTGTCTTCATAGACCACACAAGGATCCACATGTGTCATTGGATGTATGTTCTTTTCACTAACAACAACTAGAGGTCATTGCATATCGTGTTATTTTCACATACCACATATGGATCCACCAGTGCGATTGCATGTGTGCTCTTTTCAGAATCCACATATGGATCCACCAGTGTCATTGCATGTGTGTTCTTTTTACTAACAACAACTCGAGTCATTTCATGGATGTTCTTCTCATATACCACATATGGATCCACCAGTGTCATTGCATGTGTGTTCTCTTCACAATCCACACATGGATCCACCATTTTCATTCTATGTGTGCTCTTTTTAGTACCAACAACCAGTGTCATTGCATGTGTGCTCTTTTCACAATCCACCTATGGATCCACCAGTGTCATTGCATGTGTGTTCTTTTTAGTAACAACAACCAGAGTCATTGAAATGTTTGTTCTTTTCACATACCACCTATGGATCCACCAGTGTTATTGCAT
>OU342741.1:133332860-133409858 GCA_910589775.1 Avena eriantha
TTTCAGTAACAAAAACTGGAGTCATTGCATGTGTGTTGTTTTCACATACCACATATGGATCCACAAGTGCCATTTCATGTGTGCTCTTTTCACAATCAACATATGGATCCACCAGTGTCATTGCCTGTGTGTTCTTTTTACTAACAACAATTGGAGTCATTTCATGACTGTTCTTCTCATATACCACATATGGATCCACCAGTGTCATTGCATGTGTGCTCTTTTCACAATCCACACATGGATCCACCAGTGTCATTGCATGTGTGCTCTTTATAGTAACAACAACTAGTGGCATTGCATGTGTGCTCTTTTCACAATCCACCTATGGATCCACCAGTGTCATTGCATGTGTGTTCTTTTCAATAACAACAACCAGAGTCATTGAAATGTGTGTTATTTTCACATACCACCTATGGATCCACTAGTTTCATTGCGTGTGTGTTCTTTTTAGTAACAACAACTAGAGTCATTGCATGTGTGTTCTTTTCACATACCACATATGGATCCACCAGTGTCATTGAAATGTGTGTTCTCTTCAGAGACCAGACATGGATCCACCAGTGGCATTGCATGTATGTTCTTTTCACAATCCACATATGGTTCCACCAGTGTCATTGCATGTGTTTTTTTTTACTAACAACAACTGTATGTGTGTTCTCTTTAAAGACCACACATGGATCCACCCGTGTCATTGAAATGTGTATTATTTTCAACTACCGTCGTTGGCCACAAACAATCGGGACGCAGAACTAACCAGCAACCGCTCTGGGCTTCTAGAAGACCTGATCCCCGATTGTTAGGCGCCGTTGGATCGGGGTGCGTGGATGATAGTGATGTCCTTCACGAGGGCGATCCGCGAGAAGTCTGTTCTGTGAACTGATAGGACGTGGCAACTATGTTGGGCCTACGTCCTTGCCCTTATCCCCTTAACCTTGGGGCCGAAAATCAGATCGTGTTCCTTCATCGCCATGGAGAGGGAGAGGCCCAAACTCAGCTTGCACGAGGCTCAGATGTTCCCCCACTACGACATACTCGCGTCGCCGTAAGCGAGGCTTCCGGCCGGCTTTGAGCTCAGCTACGCCGTGGTTCCTGTCGTGCCACTCTTGCGCGACAATGCGTTGGCGAGGCAGATCGAGGAGCGCCGCCGCCAGCTGTCAGAGCGGAAGAGGGCAATGGCACGGTACTCGCGTACGAGCGCGTGCTGGCGAAAGTTGTCGAAGAAGGAGCGGCCTGCGTTGATTGAGCTGTGCGGAACCCACCAGCGGGAGATCCACCCGGATCTGCGCAACCCCAAAGAAGAAATAGTTGTCGACATAGTTCTCTATTTCAACTCCGTTACCTCTAAGCTTTAAGATGAAGTAAATTGCATGGTGACATGGCAGACCAGTAATCTGCCACTGCCTGCATGAACAAGTCTTGTTTCCAATGTCTACAGTGTACCTCCGTTCACTTCCACGCTTGTATTCTGCATTAACTTCTGACCACCATCATCTTTATCGTTCTCATTTCCCTGGTTCTTGCATTCAGTGACATAACCACCTTTGGAACTATTTTATGGCCTAACAAATTTCTTGCACAAATTCTTTGCCTTAAATCTATCTTCACCATTATGCACTGTCTTATTGCATCCAACAAAATAACAATTCCAAGTGTCTTCATGCCCGAAATCTTATCATTGAAACTCTCTGCCAAATCATGCACCGGTGTGTATCACTAAGCCTTCAGGGTGACCAATTACTTCCCGTAGTCTCTGCATGGACCATGTCCAGCTTTCATTTGATTCACCCTCAAGAACAGCATAAGCTACGGGTAGAAGCCAATTATGCGCGTCCAAAGCACAAGTAGAAGCAACATGTCCCCTGAACTTCATTGTTAAAGAAGTTGCGCCTATTGCCAAGTATGGCCTGCAGCCGTCCAGGAACCCCTTCCAGCATGCCTTCAGGCAGACAAAACATCTCCTGAAGCATATCTTATCTTCCTGCTTATACCTGACCCCCCTCGAGACCTTTTCTCTCCCTTTCACACCCTCGTAATCGATGTCAACAACACTACCAGGTGATGTTTTCTCTACCTGAGCTTTGAAACTATACAACATATGAAAACTGTCATTCCACTTGCCTTGAATGAAGTCTAGAGCCATATCCTTCCCATCAAAGACTCTGTGGTAAGGAATCAGAACGTTAAATTTTTTGCTAATCTTTGCTCTGAGTTCAGCAGGTCCAATGTTATGATCCTGCCTCACCTAGTCAAGTACAGTAGCAACAATCCACTTGGTAGTCACCGGTCTAATTTTACCACTTAAAGAAGTATTAGGGCAGTTGTGTTTCTTCATGTTTACTTTGATCTGCATTCGATAAGAATCCAAATAATTCAGAGCTAGTTATCAGCAGAATAAATATGAGAAAGACTGAAACTAAATGTAGCTATTGCAACCTGAAATGGGTGTCCACCCTGCATTGGAGATGCATGTAATCTCCATTTACACACATTACTTTCCCTACAGTGCACCCTAAATCTCTTTTGGTCGCTCTTTTCAATGATAAATTCGAACCCAACTCTGATTGCATAGGTAGCAACTTCATATCTGCAGTCCTCCACATTATCAAAGACAGTCCCCTCATCAATTGTAGGATTGTCCCTGTCAAAGTGTATCACTGGCCTGTCCACGTCTTCGTCGTCGCATCTACATCCCATTTCCACATCTTCACATTCCTCTTCCACATCAGTCCCATAGTCAGGCTCAAAGTTCGAATCAAACAAATATTCCCTACTCTCCATCCTATCAGGGTCAGCAGCCACGTCTGGATATGCTTTCTCATCATCATCCGCACCGCCACATGTTTTAGTGCCTTCATGCTCGCTTGACAAAGCATCATGCTCAAGGACTAGCTGTACAGACGTCCTACGGTTACCAACACATATCCTTGCCATCACCACGGGACTAGAAACGCTAATTGGGGTATGCATATAAGGAATTACAGTTCTTACCCTTCAATGTGGACGCACGGAACCTTCTCCGGGCTCCATACCTCCAAAGCTCTGCACCTCGCTCCCTCTCCCCCCGTTTTGTTGTCCTTTGTGCTCTCCAGACTTGAAGGAGATTCCATGTTCTCCAGCCACGCAGGACCCATATCCGTGCTCTCAAGCCTCGCAGGATCCATCTCCGAGCGGGATCCGGATCACCAGCATCGTTGGGCCCCTAACCCAACGGCCGACTCTCGGTTTTTGTTTCTAGGCGCGCCTGGGCGGAGGCCAGGAGACATGGCAGGGAGGGGAGGGGAGGGGACGTGGGGGGATGGCAGGGATGGGAGGGCGAGAGGACGACGACCCAAGGGGACGACGAGACCGGTGCACAACTGAGCAGAGTGGCGCCGGCAGGAGCAGAGGAGAGGAGCGGAGTGGATCTGGTTGCGACAAAGCATGGAAAATTGCACAATAATGTGTTGGTGGGCGGCACCATCCCTCGAACCTGGGACGCGCGCCGTCGTAGGTGGAGGAGGCGGGCCCATCTGTCAGAAAACATGCCACCTGTCAGTGCACTATGTTTGATCAAAACTTGCATGCAGTGCATGGCTGGTTCACGCGCTAGTTCCGAAAATATCCCGTTGATCCAAACTTGAATTGGCAGTTCCGCTTCTTCTCCCTCGTCTCCTCGTCTCCTAGCAGTGGCAGTTCCGCTTCGTCTCCCTCGTCTATTATCCTCTTCTTCTTCTCCTCGCAGTGGTAGTTCTTCTTTCTTCCTCGATCAAAACATTCCCGCACATAAGCCATGGCCAGTAGCCGGATGAAGAGGAACTGGGCCGATCTCCTAGCCGACCCACTTCTGAAGATCGTCGACTATTTGCTGGAGAAAGAGGAGTACGTCGACACCTATGCTGCTTGTTGGGAAGTCTGCACCGATTGGCGCTGCACTTTAAAGGTGCTCGAATTCCATCTCAACAACTGGATCATGATAGATCACACACTTCTAGACCTTGGTGACTTCACCTTCCTCAACCTCACCACTGGTCGTTGCTTTAGGACAAATCTAATGGACGTCCATCGCAGGTTCACATTCACATCCGATATTTATTGGTATTTTCCATTATAAACATCTTAGTGTTAACTGATGCCCTCTTCTTCCAAAAGATTCTCCTTCATCGTTGTTTCTCGTGGCGTCATCATGCTTGCTCAGAGGGTGGAGCCGTACCAGATTCGGCTTCTGAACCCAATCACTCATAAGTCTAACTCTGAGTTTCAAGCACACATACCATCTGATCCTCTACAATCTGTCATCGTGACGAAGTCCCCGACGATGGTGTTTGATTTCACTAATGATCCAGATCGTATTGCATGGGCCGATGAGAGCACCCCAATGGGGAAATCAATGAATCATTTGGATAAGGATTGTATTCGCCACCTCCTTCTATGCTTCTGGACTGCATGACGGCATTCCGAGGGGAAGTATATGCATTACTTGAGAATGGAGACATCTTGTCGACCAACATCAAGTTAGAGCAGCGCGCGAGCACTGTCACGATGGCCAAAATAATTTTGGCCCTAGTATTTGAACAGGTACGCGGAACTTACAAATTTTACCTTGTGGAGTCAGATGGTGATCTGCTTCTTGTGTTGAACGGGGATTTCGCCAAAGGGTAAGCGGTGTTGTACCGGGTGGACACAGAGAACCGCTCTCGCGAGGCCTTTGGTGACATTGGAAGTCGTGCCCTCTTTGTTGATTACAGTCGGTCTATCTCCATTGACACAAGGTTACACCCCAGAGTCAAGCCCGGTTGCACATACTACAGGAATTATATCAGACTATACGATCATGAGGTTCAAGCCTAGGAAGGGGAACCAACAATGACGTATGGCTTAAGTCTGGAACATACACCGAGGCCTTACCCTCTGGACGAGATACTGGCAGCACATTGCAGCAGAGAGAGTTCTTTGAATGTGTGTTGCAGCACGCGGGAGCGGACGACGACGAAATATATAGGGGAGAATGAATCCTATATTCATCCTAGGTTATTTGCTAGCATTTTCAGGTCTATTTTTAGAAGTAGAAATTTTACTGTATTTATATTATTTCGATGAGTAGTATGCGTATTAACTTTCAGACAAAATTGTAATGTATTTAAATTTAGTGCTTTCAAAATTCAAAGTATTTATTTTTAGTAGCTTCTTTCAGAATTCTCTATGTTCGACATGGGCATCAGCTTAGCACCGGAATTAAGGTCCCACATGGAAAATTGCACAATAATGTGTTGGTGGGCGGCACCACCCCTCGAACCTGGGATGCGCGCCGTCGAAGGTGGAGGGGGTGGGCCCGCTAGTCAGAAAACATGCCACATCGACATCCCCTGTTTCTGATGCCCTTTTAAAAAATAAAACATGCCATGTCGTTATCCCCTATTTCTGATGGTGTTGCTACACTTGATGGTACATGGTGGCATATAAATAATATCGTATAAACATAATGGCACAGTCATCAATATTTCTAAAATGAAACCCGGTCCTGTCTCCTACCTGTCCTGGTACATTGCCAGATGAGGTGGATAGCCATGACCGATCTTTTTAATACGTTCGCACTCTTATGCTGAGAAGGGAAATAAAGATTGAGCTATTAATGCAATGAGTGTCAAATTTATTACCCTCTAAGGAAATTGGAAATGGTTATTTTCACGCGTGCCCATAGTCCAAACCTACTGTCAGCCTTTCACTCCCCTTCTGCGACTAACCACAGTTCACCTTGCACAGCTCCTCCGCGCTGCACCAACTAGGATAACATGGCCCCGCCACCTCCACCGCCACAGCCGCCGAAACTAGGGTATTTTTCCCCTCTAAGGCAGGCCATGAATCTCTACTTCAAGGCCGGTCTCCCATTGCCCTGCCAGGCGGATGATTTCCCCGAATGTGCCAAACCGGCTGCGGTGGCGACTTCGCCGTTGTCGGCACCAGATGCGGCAAGCAGGGCCAAGAGAGAGATGTGGAGAAATCGCGTGGCGGCATTACGGCATGCTCTAGGCAGTGGGAACAAGGTATGTATCAAATCGTCCATGAGAGCATGCCACCGTCGAGGGTACACACCCTCGAACAGGGCAGCACCAAGGTCTAGGAACTCTCGCGTCCATGCTTCGGCGCAGACTACCTTACCTCAATGGGGGAGGGTGGGAGCATGCCGTCTGCGGCAAAGACGCTCCATCCTACGCACCGTCAAAGGCCGTACCGTGGTGGCGACCAAGCGTCTACACTCAGCATGCTGGATTGTTCGACAGTCGGAGCCGGCGACGGGCATCAGGTCAGCCCCGGAATACAGGTTCGAGTTCACACGGACCTACGATCCCGAGAAGGAGATGTCGAATTTCGGTTTCAAAGAAATCGTTGCGGCGGCGCGGATGGTCCAACTAAACGGGATTGGCGCACGCAAATCGCTCGTGCATGAAAGATGCAGATTTCTTGTAGTTTGGCGGGAAGGCAATAGATCAGTTTGGGTTAAATGATCAAATAACTTATGTCCTCTGAAGGCAATTGGCCAGCCAACTTTTCTGGTGGAGATCTGTTGTTTCTTTAGTGTAGAATAGTTATGTTCAGACTAAAGAATGGCTTTTGTAGATGAAATGCTGACGAATTGTTCTATAAATTAGTAGGAAGTTTAGCCCAGTTTTGTGCAGGTATAAGACCCTTTTGTATGGAAGTACTACAGTTGTAAGCAAATACTATCAAGTATCTATTTCCTTCAATTACTAGTCGTGGTTCAATCCAGTTAACTGGCATCTTTTTATCCCAGACTACAGATTTTGCGTCTGCTCTCTATGTTGTAAACCATTTTTCCTATGTCTTGTGTTTCCTGCAAAATGGTCCTACAGTTCAACGTGTTACAAATGTAGCTACCTTGTACTTGAAGAGGATATGGACTACATTTTCCTGGCATCCACGGAATTGACATTGCTCATTGCTAGACCACCCTCTTTTCATGAGGTTATCCTTGGTTATTCACAGAAATTATAAAGCACGGTGTTCAACTACATCGATTCAAACTATTACACACACACACTACATCAAATTCATTACCCACACATACTACATCGATTCAAACTATTACACACACATACTACTTCAAACTATTACACACACGTACTACATCGATTCAAACTATTACACATTTTTAGTCGATGCTAACTTCCTGCTACGCTCTCCATACTAAAAATTCATTAGCCACACATACCATGGCAATTCACTAGAGCTATGTCTTCACTCGAGGGAAATTAGAACCACCAGCTCGTCCAAGCCCGATCCCCCCACCGAAACTGTGTGTGCCGTCGCGAAACAGTGGTGGTCCTGTGCCATCGATCCTTCCAGGCCAACCCTGCAGGCGATGAGGACGCTTTCTGGCAGCCTCTTCGGGGCGCTGAATGCCATGTACCGATTCCAGAACCTCCTCTAGGTGGATGATGGCCGGGTGCTTCCAGCAAAGCTGTCGCCCTGTCCTGCTTGGAGTCTGCACCTCGTACGTCTTAGGAACGACGTCAGGACCTTTCAGCCACGCCTTTACCTCGATGACCCATCTGTCGCTCGGTGGCACGATTTCCACCAGCTCGTAGCCAAGGCTACTGATGAACTGCTCGAGAGCCTCCGGCTCCCAAGCATCCAATTGGAGGCCGTCAAAGCCGAGTTTGGAGAAGAAACGAAGCTGCCCCAAGCGATCGTCCCACCCACGAGCACGATGCCAACGCATGAAGCTCATTTTCTCCCCGCAGCACTCGAAAGAACGGGAAGAATGCATAACGCGCTCGGTGTCTGAGCTGTGCTCGAACCGGACGAAAAAATCGAATGGCGGCGTGCATACCTCAATGTTGACCTCATTTCGTCTAATCCCAAAACGAGACCTGAAAGCCGACAGGAACTCTGCCGGCGACACGGCGGGACGGACGCCAGCACGGTGGCCATGAGAGTGTGGTCATCGAGCTGCTGTGTTAGGGCTACCATGCCTGGGGTGCGCTGCAGCACGCAACTTCCCGAGGCCGGTCGCCGGCCTGGATCGCCCGACGGGACGCGCTCCGCCATGTGAGAAGGACTAGCTAGAGGCGAGATATTTGTCCGGGGACACGAAGCTCTGATACGGCGGATGATGCAACGGCGATGGCTGCGAGCTTCAATTAGAGGCGTGGGAGGTTGACCGGACATGGCGGGGACAAAAATTAGAGCAAGTGCGAGCTCCGATCTGAGATGAGCAGCCGGAGCTGAGCAAATGTTATGGGGAGGGGAGCAGGGGAGAAGACTAGAGCAGAGCAAAGAAATAGATCTGGTCCACTCAGGGATCTGGTCCACGCAGGGGTAAGCTAGTCCACGACTGCAAAAGATAATGAGGAATACTGACATGGCAGGCCAAGATGAGTTGACCTAATGGCGGTCTTTGAGTTCAACCATTTTTCGTCTGGTTCAAACGACCATTTAGCCATTAGATTTGTATTCACCCCCATTTGGCCCTTCTAGACAATTGGCGAATCTAGTACGGCCCCTCCGCGCGATTGATGACACCTCGGGTACTGCGGTGCGCTCACCAACCAAGTTTGGTACCGCAAACGAACATTCCCTCTGAAAAGAGCACACATGCAATGAGACTGGTGGATCCACACGTGTTTCATGAAAATAACACACATGCAATGACACTGGTGGATCCATGTGGTTTATGACAATAACACACATCAAGTGACTCTAGCTATGGTTTATTGAAATAACACACAAGCAATAACACTGGTGGATCCATGTGGTTTCTGAAAAGAATACACATGCAATGACTCTGGTGGATCCATATGTGGTTTGTGAAAAGAACACACATGCAATGACTCTAGCTGTGGTTAATGAAAAGAACACACATGTAATGACTCTAGCTATGGTTTATTTAAAGAACACACATGCAATGACTCTGGTGGATCAATATGTGGTTTGTGAAAAGAACAGACATGCAGTGACACTGGTGGATCCATATTTGGTTTTTGAAAAGAACACACATGCAATGACACTAGTGGATCCACATGTGGTTTGTGAAAAGACCACACACACAATGACTCTAGCTGTTGTTAATGAAAAGAATGCACATGCAATTAAATTGGTGGATCCATATGTGGTTTGTGAAAAGAACAGAGATCCAGTGACTCTAGATGTGGTTTATTAAAAGAAAACACATGCAATAACAGTGGTGGAACCATGTGGTTTGTGAGAAGAACACCCATCCAATGACTCCGGTGGATCCATATGTTGTTTGTGAGAGGAACAGACATGCAATGACTCTAGCTGTGGTTAATGAAAAGAACAGAGATGCAATGACTCAAGCTCTGGTTTACTGAAAGAATACACATGCAATGACTCTTCGGGATCCATATGTGGTTTGTGAAAAGAACACACATTCAATGACACTGGTGGATCCATATGTGGTTCGGGAAAAGAACACAAATGCCATGACACTGGTGGATCCATATCTTGTTCATGAAAAGAACACACATGCAATGACACTGGTGGATCTACATGTCGTTTGTGAAAAGAACACACATGCAATGACACTGGTGGATCCATGTGGTTTATGACAATAAAACACATGAGTGACTCTAGCTGTGGTTTATTAAAAAACACACATGCAATAACACAGTTAGATCCATGTGGTTGGTGAAAAGAACACACATTTCAATGACACTAGTGGATCCACATGTGGTTTGTGAAAAGAACATACATGCAATGGCTCTAGCTATGGTTAATGAAAAGAACCGAGACACAATGACTCTAGCTGTGGTTTATTGAAAGAACACACATGCAATGACTCTAGTGGATCCATATGTGGTTTGTGAAAAGAACACACATGTAACATCCCAATTCCAGCAACCCTGATTAGTTGTCCAGAATTCAAAAATCAGGGGGAACAAAAAAAATCATGTTAAGTGTTGTATTGTTTGCTTGTTGTTGGTTTGTGCTTATGCATCTAAATGTATAACATATGATATACTCGCTACCTCACCATTAATTGACAAATGCTAGTTAACAAAACTGTCTTGGCTCATTCTACATATTCTCAAATGTTATAGCATTTCCAAAACCTGAGCCAAGGTGCCTTTGCAACCCTAATTATTTTAGTTGCTTCTATTGAAAAAATTATGGAGATCTATATGATATAATATCCTTATGCTTTCCAGACAAAGCGTTCAACTACTCTTACCTCTAGGTTTTTCTAAAAACTTTTTGTAAAGGTTTTGAACTCTACTCTTGGGAGCAATTCCAAGGACTATCACCTTATTCAAACTCCACCCTTTCAAAATACCCATCCTTAACTCAAGCTAGGCTTGGAGGTACCCGTGGTAGTAGATTTCTTTTGTTGTAAGATGAGTTGACTTGATCTGCTAAGATGAATTGCCTTGATCTGTTGTTTGACTTGATTGCTTAGGAGTAGTATGAGCTACTCTAGGGCTCATCATCTATCTTCCAGGTAATCCAATCGTATCAACCCTAAGCAAGTTAACCAAGCTGTATCTGATCTATAGCCACTAGGTGATCATCTAAAACCCTTAACCAGACCAATCCTAAAGTGATCCATTCTAGAAGTTTCCAAGTTAATGAAGACCAATATCAAGCATGGATCTATTCTACTCAATATATACCTCAACATCATCCACTTGATGATGCTTTGATACCTTGCAACCCATCAAAAAAATTCCCTCTCCTATTCTAGTCAAACACCCTAAATCTAACAAATTTGACTAAGTCTGGAAAATGTTTCAACATCACTTCTTTGAAGCCTCCCTTTATCAACCCTTGTGCATTTTTGGAAATGCACTTTAACCATATGTATACCATCATAAGGACTACCAAGTCCCACTCTTTCCCATGGTTATATGATCCTGCAACCCACTTGTTCTTGATGGTTTTGTAGGCAAGAAAATAACTTTTTCTGTAAATCTTATCAACTAGCCTACTTGGTCAGAAGCTCAAACCTTCAACCTACCTTTTTTGGACCAACTCCTTACATGAATGTGTTCTACTCATAAAGGTCTAGCAATACCCACTTAACTTGTCCCAAATGGATCCTTGTGCTCCAAAAACCCACAATGTTTTGAAGGCTACTTAATAATCTCTTTTGGCAACCTTATTTTATTCAAAGTTTGAAATCAGTTCTTCGAGAACTCAAGCCTCATCAAGCTCAACTTCTTGTGCCTTGGTAATCTACCTCACTTGGCCTATCCATACATATATTCCATGACCCAAGGGGAGCTTTGAGCTCCAAGCTCTAACAAGGTTTTGTTGGTATGAAAACAACATCACCCTAGATCATGTCTTCCTTGTTTTTCACCAAAATCAAGTGGTATTCTCAAATCCCAAGGTTTAAAATTCTATATAAACCTTGTGTACATCATATACTTTGCTAATAAATATCTATAAAATTTTATCCATAATTATCTTGGACCAAAACCTATTTAATCTCCTAATTTGACAAAAACCCCAAAACTCACTCTATAAAGGCAAGTTTGTTTATCTCCAAACCACTTTGCCAAATCAAGGCACACTTGATGCCTATATATCATATCCTACCTCCTCACCTCAAAAATAAATATTTTTGAGATTCTTTATTATTTCTTTTTACCCTTCTTCCTAAATGGCAGAAACAAGAAATAAATGCTTAAAAATACTTTTTCATCTCAATAAACTCCAAGAAAATTCTACATTGTGTGATATGGTATTTAGGACCATCTCACCTCAAAAACCAAACATGTCCAATGTAAAAATATCAAATGAGCTTCTATAAACCATCTCTGCACTTTTTGAATAAATGGTTTATAGTGGACTTTAAACCCACTTAAAAATCTCAAACAATTCCTAGAGACATTTATTGACCATATCTACCTAGTAGTGCCATTTTACTATATTTCCAAAGACAAATTTTGCAAATTTCTTCAAAATAAGGTAGTTGATCAATTTTGCAATCTAAGCAAATCCTCCACTCAAACCCCACGAATCCTTACCAACCTGGTCAAGCAAGCTTCCCCAGCACAACTCACACCCTTCTGATCGTGAACTGTAGAAAATCCTCTATAGAACACCCCCTCTCTCGTCATTAGTGCTTGGTGAGAGAGAGAGAACCAAACCATTATTGCCTACATTGGAAATACAAGTCTAAGACAACAGCCCCAACCCACCCTCACTGCTCTGGTTGAGCACTAGGACCCACCTACCTCCCACCACCATCTTCATTGCCCAACCACAGCTCACCCCTCTCTCGTTTACCCTAGGTGGACAAGTTCCACCATGCACCACCCCCACTCGAAATAAAGGACCAGAAGCCACTCCACCTCCTCCCCCTGGACTCATTTCTCCTCCACACTCCCACCTACCTCGCCCCAGGCTCCAGATCTCACCACACAACTCCCCATCTCCATGAAGAAGGAGAAGAACTCCTCTCGTGCTCAACCTTGTTTGCAAGCAGGTAGTCATAACTGACCACCCTAGACCCCTCTCTTCCCTCTATATTGATCCCCGGGATCTAATCCACCTCCCCTTTCCCTTCTTTACACGCAGGAACACCGTAGGCTGCCTCCCAAGCCCAAGACCGAGCTGAGCTCCTCCTCCAAGTAGCAGCTTCTGAGCTCCCTCCATCCCTGCATGCAGCACTCTTGGAGTCCCCAAGACCACCGAATCTGACCGAGCCCCTCCTTTTTGACATGCATTGGCGAATGTAAGCACTCCGTCAAGCTCCGACGCGTTCCTCTCGGTCATTGCCGCGCGAGACCTCTTCCGGCACCAAAATCGCTTGTGCCGCCCCTCGATCTGTTCGCCGTCGTCGACCGCATCATCCTCTCTGCTGAAAATGGCCCCAGGTAATCCCTCTGAACCTCCCCACTCCTCCCTAGGGTTCCTTCCCCACCGGCAAAAAAACAAGGAAGAAGACGGCTCGCTCATCGTAGATCTGTTTCTAATCGAATGACGGATGCTCGCCAATACCTCTTAGCGAGCCCTAACCCACTAATGACCAGGCCCCACCCGTCACCTTCAAAAAATGCCTCCCGTGCGTGCCGGTGGAAGATGGGCCGACTATCGCCCTGGGCGGCCCAATATTCCCTTAGAGCTGGACCACTTGCCCCTATTGTTTTCCTTTTTACAACTTTTTTCATATCTGAAACTTACCCTATTGGTTTAAATCGAAATAAAAATGAAAGGGACCATATTTTGTCCACATATAATTTTTTGCTTATTCTTGCATGTTCTGTGGAACATGTAGAACTGATCCCTTGCCAAAAATAAGATTCAGTATTAGTTGGCATTAAGACTACTAAAATGTGCCCTTTTTCACTGAATGAACTTCTCAGGGAGCTATGAATATCCAATTGGGATGAAACAAAGTTCCTCTGAAAGGTATTTCCTATACCTATCATCTAGACTTTAGCTCATGTATAGGTGTACCTTGGTTGCACATTGTTAAAAATAGCAAAACCAATCCAATAGTGCCTTATGAAAATTCCCTAGGCAGATCCATAGCTCCTATTGAGTTGATTTCAACTCTAAGTGATGAGTTACTTTAATTTATATCAATTCCTAGGAGATAAAAATTTATCGATCTTTCCTTGTTTTATGGTGAATTAAAAAGTTCTATGCACATCTAATCCACCAATAAATTGACTACAGTAACACTTTAACTCCAAAAAGAGTGATTCTAATTTCTACAGAAAGGTATTCCAAGTACCTACCATGTCCTGTTGGAACCATACCAAAATATCATATAGATAAAATTTGATTAAAAAGACAAATTGAATGCATATTTGACTTTGGGAATTTCTTGAGGGCATTCTGGTAATTATTTGACATGATTCCAACTCTCAGTGAATAAGTACGTCAAACCCTATACAACCACCCAAGGAAATAATTTTTGGACTCACGGAACTCTTCTGGGGAATTATCTCCTAAAACTAGAGTATTTCCCACTAGAAAATGCATATTAAATCAAAGGAGGTTGATAAAATAGTGAAACCACTTTTGTTAGCTTCATATTATCATTACCTATATGATGGTACTATATTTATATAATGATATTATACAGAACCAAACCTTGGACTTAAACTCCCTAATTAAGGGATGTATGCCACATAAATCATAAAGAAAACTCCACCAATGCAAATAAAGTATTTTTCCAATTGCTATAAGATCAATATATCCAAAACCTACTAATGTGAATGATGTGTTGAATGTTTATTTGCTGTATGGTATTGGTGTTTGTATGCCTGTTGTTTATTGTGCCCCTTGTTTGCTTGCATGTGATCCATATCGACGATAGATGTGATTATATCGGAGACTAGAAGAAGTTGGTATTCTTGGTTATCTAAAGAAGAAGTCCAGGGACATATATGCCATATAGCTGATCCACATGCAATCCAACTTCTTTCTCATAAGCCTTGTCCTACTCTTTTACTTATGCATGTTTTACTTATTGCTTTATGAAAACTGCATTGTTTCACTATATGATGATCTGTACTTGGTAGTGGCTTGGCTTCTCCAAACCATTACCCTTTTGTACTATTAAGTACAACCCTCTTGATGACACCTATTTAACCCTATTATGATAGATGGTGTACAACCCTCTTGATGACACCTATTTAACCCTATTAGGAGGCCATAATAGCCGTGATGTCCTACTCCTGGCCGTCTTCAGAGGACCTATACACAAAGCGGTTAAGAAAATTCGACATTGAAAGAAGTCGAAGAAAAAAGGCAAATCAGATAGATGGAACATACCGAAGATGACGTCGTCAATCTTGGTCTTCTCTTCCCGAAGACTCCAGAGTTCAGCCCGGAGCGCCTCGGAAAGGTCCTTCTCTCTGCACAGCTCATTATTGAGGTCCGAGATTTTCTGATCCTGAGCGGCAATCTTACGATCATGCTCGTCAGTAGCCATGGAGGAGGATTCGAGAATTTGAGCGATGCTCTTCTCATGATCCGCCTTGAGCTTGTCCAGCTCTTGGCGAAGCTCTTTGTTCTCCACCACTAAGGTTTTGAGGTTCTCGGCCTCTTCAATCATAGCGCAGGACTATTTTACCAGCGCTGTAAGTCAAAAAGAACAATAGTTCAGTAAAAATTCGACTATAAAAACATGAAAGACAAGGTTTGAGTCTCGGAATGTTTACCTTCGGCCTCATCCTTGGCAACTTTAAGCTCAACATTCTTAAGTCGGAGAGCTCTGATCTTTCTCCACATGTTGCAGACATTTTTCAACAAATCCTGGTTATAGGAATATACTTTCTGTAAGTCAGAATACCCAAAGTCAGAAGTCTACTAAAGACTCGGGATAATATTTTTACTAATATCAGCACGAGCCTTGGGGGCTACACTAGTTCATTCTTTGGCATCCTAAGGAAGTATAAACCCGGATTATATATCCTACTTCATGATTGGGGGCTAGAGGATATGATATGAAATAAAGGAAAACAAGAGTTAGAATTCCGATTTACATATTGTTCGCGAGTAAGTTTATCCAAACTCGCATTCACTTCAACAACAACCTTCTCGGCGGGAGTCAGAGGAGTCACTGGAACAGTTGGAAGCTCACCGGACCTTATCCTCTTGTTGCGAAGACGCACTTGTTCAAGAAGGTCGGAGTGCTTGATGTACTCTGCCTCTTGCGCTTCTTCTTCAGCAAATAGATTTCTTTTCTCCAGGCACTGCCTGGCCACCTGCTGGATCTCTTCTGCAGATTTCCGAGATAGGCCAAACTTGGCAAGTGCCGGATTGCTGAGAAGGTTTATGGCAAAGGTTTCTGCAGAGGGATCATTACCCGAAGAGGGTTCACCCTTATCTATACCTGACTCACTCATGGTGACGTTAGTTTGCGATTCTAGGATCAGGCTCCGTTGAAGGAGCCGGATCTTCTACGAAAGCCGAAGAAGGTGTGATCACTGGCGTTGCGGAAGATTGAGTGGTAGGAGTCGGAGGAGCTACGACAGGAGAAGCTATGGTAAGCGTCGTCTGTCGTAGGGGCTTCGAAGAAGTTCCCTTCCCCTTACCCTTGATGAGCTGCTTAGCTCTGAGAATGTAATAGAGTCGAAAACATTACATCTCAAAAGAAAATTCGAGTAAGGTACAAAGGCGGAAGTTGTGTTGAAAGTTACCTCTTCACAACAGTCACCTCCTTTGTTCCAACAGCCACTATCGGAGCACTGCGCTTCTTGGGCATAATGTCCGGCAATGGGACCAGTTCCGCCTCCTGAGAAAACTCTAGAGGATATCCTTCGAGTGGAGCAACTTCCGACTCGGGGAGGTCAGCAAGCTGAAAAGAAGAAAACATATTAGTATTGCGATATAATCTAAAGAATGGAACACCTAAAAAGGTTTATTGTTAGAAGCTTACCGGCACCATGGGGTTTTCCGCTGTATGCATATCCAGAGAAACCTCCGGGATCTTCCTCTCGATCTGCTCCCTTTTCAGCCATTTAATCTGGCTTATATAACCTTGCGAGGTATAGGCTCTGGGGCTGATGTGGAGCGAATCCTTTTTGGTCGATGTGATGGAGTGCATCAGTCAGTCTCCGTGGTACTAAAGGTGTTCGATCCGGTGTGACACCCAACATTGGACCAAGTTGGATCCCTTCAGTCCTTTGTGTTTAATCAGATATTCGATCCGCCTCTTAGCGAGGATCAGATCGCCACTCAGAGCCGGAGGGGCCTCGTCCCAAGACGGTTGGGCCGTGCCAGCTCCGTCGACGAAAGCCGACAAAGCAGTGGCTTTGCCGGGATCCGGAATATCCTTGTGATAAAAGAAGGTGGCTGGCCATTGTTTGACCGAGTCACTGGCTAGAATCTTGGGATATGTGCGCTCACGTCTAAGTGAAAAGCTAATTCTACCGGTAATATACGGATTACAGGCAGTGATAGAATTTCTCTGGACATGGAAGTAGTACCGGAATAAGGTAAGACTCGGCCCAATGCCGAGAAATCCTTTACACAAAGCCGCATAGGCGCTCATCTCTAGGAGGGAGTTGGGAGGAAGAAGGTGGAGCTGAACACTACAGTGATCTATCACCTCGGAAAATAATTCCGAGGAAGGAAACGACAAACCTCTGTCGAGGTGGGTGCCTAAGTGGACCCGCTCACTGGCGCGTGGGTTAGGGACGGTCTCCCCGACGCCGCTCTGCCAGTCGCCGGCACGGAGGAGCCCTTCTGTCTCCACGCCACGGAGCTTCTCGTCGTCAAGAACGTAGGGGATCCAAACCCCGCGAAGCTTTCCTTTTTTGCTGCCGCCTCCGTCGCTGTTGCTGTTGCCAAACTGGAAGAGGATGAAGAAGCCATTTCTCCGGTGCGTCGGTGACCTAAGATGGGCGGTGCTGGGAGTTTTTGGGGAAAGCAGAGGAGCTCTGTGCGCGGGGGGAGATTTGGAGGAGAAGAAACGGCAAAGCAACAGGTGAAGAAAGGAGGTGGAGAATCCTCACCCCTTATATCCACCTAACTGCGCCAAGATTTGTGCAAATGCTATAGTGTAACCGCAGCGCGTCGTGGAAGGAACTAGGAAGGACCCACACAATGATTACGTCGCCTCGATCTCCACGTACACATTGAAACGACGCCTCAGTTCCGCTAACTGCGGACCCACCAACGGTCGTGCTGACAGGATGTTTGTCAGATGACGTGACTTGACCATGAATGATGTTAAGTGGCGTTAGAGACCAAGTTCCGGATTAGTTTGAAATCAAGCTGGAAAATCCGAGTAACCTGTTGATAGGTCCGACTTATTTTTAAGACCCGGATCGTATTTTGCGTTGTGAAGTTTCAGGAACCCTTCAAGATTCTGCAAGCCGAAGATCAAGCTCGACGATGATGAATCCAAATTTGGATCTTGGAGGCTTCCGGGGGCTGTTGTTGGGGATATACATTCCAGGTATCCTCACAGTTCCTCACTGACCAGGGTGGCCCACTTCGGGTTAGATCTTTGCTTCACGGGCAGCCTATTCAGGGAGAAAAGACGGAGTCCAATCCAGCTACGGTAAGGCCCAGAAGACTTAGCGACTTAGGCCCATAGTGTTACTTGTAGTTCAAGATGTACTCTATAACCGACTCTTAGTCGTAGCCGGATAGATCTCTCCTGTAAACCCTAGGCCGGATATCTATATAAGCCATCCTAGGAAGAGCCTTTAGGGCACCCTTAGTAGTCTACAATCTCAACTCACACAGGCGAACCCTTGTAACCCATATTCCGGGTCTGCCGCATTATTGGATTGCTAGCAGGAGTAGGATCCGTCCAAAGAAGGCGGATTCGAACCTGGGTAAACTTGTGTGCTCAACGTCCCGGAACACCGTACGTCTCACAACCCTCTCTTCCACACGCCTCGAGGACCCCCTCATGGCGTACTTGTCATCAATCCGACGACAATGAGGAAGAGGTGGGGGCACCCCTCTTGGCCGTCGGCCATGGGAGGGGACGAGCCACCCTCTCCTATAAAAATCCCCCCTCTCCTCCCTCACAAAGCACACCTCCTCGTGAAGGATCTCTCTCCCCCTCTAGTTATTTCCCCATGTTCTCGGATTAGCGAGATACATGTTCCCGGTGGCCTTGCGTCTGGAAGGAGTTGCTACTCCCGCTGATTCGCTGGAGAGAGGAGGTGGAGGTTGTCTGGTGGCTTGAACGTGTGTGCGAGGATGGATGCGCTGTTGATTTGCGGCGCTAGGACTTCCACACGATCTTGAGATCGGCAAGCGTATGACTACATCATCCACGAGTTCCAACTCATTAACAAAACTCTGTTGTCTTCGAGGGTAAGTTCTCTATGGATGTATATCCACCCGTTGCTCTGTATCTAGTAGATAATCTTGGCGTATAATTCTCATCGTAGGATTTTAATTGTTTTCCATGTTGCAAACCCAATAGTTATTACTATTCTTTTAAGGTGGTTTTCGAGTCCATTCAAAGTACTCACTGGAATTGTCCCTGGCTATTAACCTAGCCAGATATCAAGAAGATGGTGGAGTTGACGACTATGCGATCTAGGACGTTCTCCCCGTCAGTTTCCTGTATGCTAAGGCATGGCTCGGGCTCTACGCTTGATGAAGTTCCGCTGATGATGGTTGATGTAGCCATAATGGCAAATAAGGTATGGCATGTATCTGTTTGAGTAATGGATGTTTACTTTGATACTTGTCGGTTATGTGCCATGACTAACTGATAATGAGATCATGGTGTATGCATAGCAGGGATTCTCGGAGGAATAATCCGGGGGCCTCGCAACACATGCAGTGACACTAGGGGATCCATATGTGGTTTGTGGAAAGAACACACATTTCCACGGCACTAGTGGATCCATATGTGGTTAATGAAAAGAACATACATGCAATGAACTCTGGTGGATGCATATGTGTTTTGTGAAAAGAACAGACATGCAATGAACTCTTGTGGATCCATATGTGGTTTGTGAAAAGAATACAGATCCTGTGACTCTAGTTGTGGTTTATTATAAGAATACACATGCAATAACACTAGTGGATCCATGTGGTTTGTGAAAAGAACACATATTTCAATGAAACTTGAGGATCCATATGTGTATTGTGAAAAGAACATAGATGCAATGACTCTAGCTATGGTTAATGAAAAGAATAGAGATGCAATGACTCTAGCTATGGTTTATTGAAATAACACACATGAAATAACTCTGGTGGATCCATACGTGGTTTGTGAACAGAATACACGTGTAGTGACACTGGGGATCCATATCTGGTTTGTGAAAAGAACACACATTTCAATGACACTAGTGGATCCATATATGGTTAATGAAAAGAACATACATGCAATGAACTCTAGTGGATGCATATGTGGTTTGTGAAAAGAACAGATATGCAATAAAGTCTTGTGGATCCATATGTGGTTTGTGAAAAGAACAGAGATCCAGTGACCCTAGCTTTGGTTTATTAAAAGAACACACATGCAATAACACTGGTGGATCCATGTGGTTGGTGAGAAGAACACACATGTAATGACTCTGGTGGATCCATATGTGGTTTATGAAAAGAACACCCATTCAATGACTCTAGTTGTGGTTAATGAAAAGAACATAGATGCAATGACTCTAGAAGTGGTTTATTCAAAGAACACACATGCAATGACTCTGGTGGATCCATATGTGGTTTGTGAAAAGAACACACATTCTATGACATTGGTGGGTCCATATCTTGTTCATGAAAAGAACACACATGCAATGACACTAGTGGATCCACATGTGGGTTGTGAAAAGAACACACATGCAATGACACTGGTGGATCCACACGTGGTTCATGAAAAGAACACATATGCAATGATACTAGTGGATCCGTGTGGTTTCTGACAATAACACAAGTGACTCTAGGTGGTTTTTTAAAATAACACACATGCAATAACACTGGTGGATCCATGTGGTTTCTAAAAAGAACACACATGCAATGACTCTGGTGGATTCATATGAGGTTTGTGAAAAGAACAAACATGCAATGACTCTAGCAGTGGTTAATGAAAAGAACACACATGCAATGACTCTAGTTGTGGTTTATTGAAAGAACACACATGCAATGACTCTGGTGGATCCATATGTGGTTTGTGAAAAGAACAGACATACAGTGACACTGGTGGATCCATATATGGTTTGTGAAAAGAACACACATGCAATGACACTAGTGGATCCACACGTGGTTTGTGAAAAGAAGACACATGCAATGACTCTAGCTGTTGTTAATGAAA
Source organism: Avena eriantha (assembly GCA_910589775.1). Taxonomy (NCBI): domain Eukaryota; kingdom Viridiplantae; phylum Streptophyta; class Magnoliopsida; order Poales; family Poaceae; genus Avena; species Avena eriantha. The sequence continues at coordinate 133,353,565 of OU342741.1, forward strand.
AGAACACACATGCAATGAAACTGGTGGATCCATATGTGGTTGGTGAAAAGAACAGAGATCCAGTGACACTAGTTGTGGTTTATTAAAAGAACACACATGCAATAACACTGGTGGATCCATGTGGTTTGTGAGAAGAACACACATCCAATGACTTTTATGGATCCATACGTGGTTGGTGAGAAGAACAAACATGCAATGACTCTAGCTGTGGTTAATGAAAAGAACAGAGATGCAATGACTCAAGTTGAGGTTTATTGAAAGAACACACATGCAATGACTATGGTGGATCCATATGTGGTTTGTGAAAAGAACACACATTCTATGACACTGGTGGATCCATATGTGGTTCATGAAAAGAACACACATTCAATAACACTGGTGCATCCATATATGGTTCATGAAAAGAACACACATGCAATGACACTGGTGGATCCGCGTGTGGTTTTTGAAAAGAACACACATGCAATGACGCTGGTTGATCCATGTGGTTTATGACAATAATGAAGGGTTCGTAGCATGGAAAACAAAAAAATTCTACAGCAAGAACGAACAAAACCCAGATCTAATCTAGATAAAAGCCAAGATCTAATCTATTAGACATGTGCAACGAGATAGATCTGTACTAACCCTTGTAGACCCGAAAGCGCTACGAGATTGGATCTCGTGGTTGATGTAGTCGATCACTTGCCGATCTCAAGATCGAGTGGACGATCCTTCCGGCGCCGCGTTCCGGCAGCGCTTCCGTAGTCGGTCACACGTGCGGAGTCGAAGCAGACCTTCCTCTCCCCGTTCCAGCGAGCAGCGGAGGTAGTAGATCTTCTCCACGGAATCCCTACAGCACGACGGCGTGGTGGTGGTGGTGGAGTAGAGAATTCTGCAGTGCTTCGCCTATGCCTGTGCAGAAGAAAGGAGGAGGAGAGAGGCGGCAGGGATTGGGAGTTATGGAGGAAGACCTGGAGGTGGCGCCCCTGCCCCTCTATTTAAAGGGGGAGGGCGCCTTGGGGAGGGGGAGTCCTAGTAGGACTCCCCACCTCCTAGGCCGGCGGATTGGGAAGGGGGGGAGGAGTCCTCCTCCCCCACGACTCCTAGTCTTGACCCACCAGGACTCCTTGATCCCTTTCTTGGTTTTCAAGCAAACTCCAAGAAACCTTCCAGAACCTTCCGGAACATTCCGAAACCTTCTAGAATCCTCATACAAACACACCGGAACATTTCCTAACTCAAAAAATGATCCCCTATATATGAATCTTATTCTCCGGACAATTCCGAATCTCCTCGTGATGTCTCGGATCCATTCTGAGACTCCGAAAAACATTCGGTCTCCAACGCACATTCCATATCTACTTAAAACAACTTCGAACCTTAAGTGTGTCACCCTACGGTTCGTGAATATGCAGACATGACAGAGACACATCTCCTATCAATAACCATCAGCGGGATCTGGAGATCCATAACGGCTCCCACATACTCAACGATGACTTCGTGATCGATAGAACCATTAACATACGAAACCAATTCCCTTTGTCACGCGATACTATACTTATCTGAGGCTTGATCGTCGGTATCTCCATACCTAGTTCTACCTCGTTACTGATAAGTACTCTTTACTAGTTCCGTGATATGTCATCCCTTGTGATCTAGTCACATGCTTGCAAGCTAACTAGATGACATCCCACCGAGAGGGCCTAGAGCATATCTATCCGTCATATGGATGGACAAATCCCAATCTTGGTTCATGCGCTTCAACACATACTTTCAGAATACCCAATGACACCTTTATGACCACCCAGTTATGAAGCGGTGTTTGATGTCATCAAAGTATCCATCCGGTGATGGTGATTAACATAACCTCATGGTCGAAGGATTAGGTTACTATGCATTTGAAAGCTTATAGCAATACGAACTTAATGACTTGATCTTTATGCTACGCTTACTATGGGTGTGTGTTCATTACATCATTCTCCTAATGATATAACCTTGTTATTAATCACATCCAATGTCCATGATCAGGAAACCATGATCATCAATTAATCAACAAGCTAGTTCAACAAGAGGCTTACTAGGGACTCTTTTATGTTTACAAAACACACATGTATTAGTGTTTCCTAATAATACATTTATAGCATGGGATGTAAACATTTATGATAAACATAAAGATATAACAATAACCACTTTATTATTGCCTCTTGGGCATATCTCCAACAGTCTCCCACTTGCACTAGAGTCAATAATCTAGTTAAAAACTTGTGCATTCAACACCTATGGCTCTCTGGTGTTGTATAGACACTATTGCTAGTGGTAAACATAATCTTCGGATCTGACACTTCCAGGTCCGTGTGTATTTGCATGTACTTGCGTCTTTACGCATTACTCATTCTCCAATGAGATGGCATTGTATAAATTTGGTCCTTTGGTGAGACATTTAGTTCCTCCGGCTCAAAATATGTTGATATTATTGTCACACAATATATCTTCATAGTATTAGCCCGCTAGGAACCACACCTAGTTTGATAACAAACTACTTAACACAAATGCCCTCCTTTGCTGCTACTATAGCAGTTATATACTTAGCCTTTTTGTTGTAGTATCTGTCACAATGTTTTAACTTTGGTATTTCAACCAAATCCGTTATGGAACTTCCTTTCCATTACATTATGCCGCCCATAGTTTAAATTGAGATAAACTTAATTTGCATCTTGTGACAAAATTAGTATCAATGTAACGCTTTACAATGAACTACCTTTAACTATTTGTCACTTATACATGGTATATTCTTAGTTCTTCCAAAGCTCATAAGAATATCTTTACTATTGTCCAATGATCATCTTATGAATCATTCTGGTATATGCTCATAACATTTAGAGCATAGGAGATATCTGGATGTGTACATCTCAAAGAATGATTGATCAAAATATTCTTGTGATTTCACTAAGTGTCAAAACACTTGAATCTCGTGTCAACACACTCGAATCTTGATTCAGTCCTTTCCGTGCATCAAGAACCTTTCTTGTTGTTTCCATATTGAACTCATTCAATATCTTATCTATGTACATTTTGCAAAACCATATTAGCGCCTCAATCTATCCATATAGACATTGATGCCTAATTCTTGGGTTATGCCTAAGTCTTTCATCAAAATGAAATTCTGAACCTGTGTCAATAAAAGATACATCATTTCTAATCAACAATATGTCCTCTACATAATGTATTAGAAATATGTCTCAGCGCTCCCACTTAATTTCTTGCAAATGCAAGCATCTTCATCATCTCCGATGAATTTAAACTCTTTTAACAATTTCATCATGGTGAAGATTCCAACTCCGGTATGCTTACTTCAACCATTGAAGTTTTGCATACTCTTTTAGCATCCTTTGAATTAACAAAACCCTTTGGATTGTGTCATTTACACGTCCTAGGTAACCATTCTATTAGAAGAACTTGTTTTGTTTGTTCAACTACCATATACCAAAATATATGTAGTGGTTGCTACATTAATCCGTCCAGACTAAATATCGCTATGAAAGATCAAATCTTATCATAGTCAATTCCTTGAACATTGTCTTAAATTCTTTTCGACATGTCGACTATTTCATAGATTTGAAACATCCATGTCTATTTCTTTATAGATCCAAACACGACCGATAGGCTTCATGCCTTTCCGGAGGGTCTTCAAAGTTTAGAAACTTGATTTCTCGTGTCTGGATGCTATCACGGATTCCATGACTTCTAGTCATTTTATGGAGTCAGGGCCCATCATCTCTTCTTTGCATGTAGTCGGTTCATCATTGTCAAAAAAATAACGACCTGCTTATCAAATCTTAATATTTGATTCTTACCGACCCACACGGTTCTATAGGAACTCTAATCTTGGAGATCACACCTTTTGTAATCACGAGAGCCATGAGCATTGTGGCCATCACCGGGACACTTTCCGGCGCTGCGCTACTTAGCACATATAGCTAAGGTTCAACAACCTTATCAAAGTTCTATTGTCCTCCCACTTAACTTTTCACGAAAAATTCCTTCTCAAGAAACTTGACGTTCCAAGTAACAAACTCTTTTGTCCTCAGTGTTATGGAGGAATTCCCAACAAATTCTTTGGGATAACCTACAAAGACGTGCTTATCCGACTTTGGTTGTAAACATTTTACTTATGCATAACATACCAAAAATTTAAGAAAAGACAATTCGGGTTTTATCCCAAACCATGACTTATATGGTGTCATTTCAACGGATCACGATGGAGCTCTTTTCAGTGTAAAAGCGGTAGTCACTAAAGCTTTAATCTTTAAAATATAATGGCAGTTTTATAAATGACACCTTTGATCTTACCATGTCAAACAAGGTTTCATTACATATGTTGAACACTCCATACTCCTATGGTGTTTTGGGAAATGCAAATCCATGGAACGATTCCTCAAATCTCAGGTGTTTTGCTAAACTTGTAACTCAAACATCTTTCTTTATGATCGAATCATAAACTCTTTATTTTCTTGTTACAATGATTTTCCACTTCATCTTGAAAGTCTTTTAACATTTTTCAAATGTTTCATACTTCTTCCTTATTGAGTAAGTATATACATATACTCACTCAAATCTTCGGAGAAAGCATATGAAGTTGAAATCCATCGCCCACGACCACACGTAATGGACTATATACATCAATATGTACAATTCCAATCAGTTAGTCGTCCATTCCTCTTTTGGCCTACGAACGGAGTTTTAATTATCTCTAGGAAAGTATCACAAGCGTCATTTGATCAAAATCAAAGACTCCAAAAATCCATCAACATGGAGTTTCTTCATGTATCCCTTTCAATATAATTTAAACAGCGATGTCACTTCGCAAGTGATCTTTCAATCATTTGTCTTGCGACATTTTAGCATTAGTTTTATGGTCGCTATTTCTCCTACCAGACTTGTATATTATCCATCTATTATGGAATACGGTAATTATTTGAACAACCTTTTGTCGTCATAATACCTGATCAAAATAACAATTATTGAAACAAATCTTGAAGGCAAGCTTTGATGTTAACGAGCAACACAACAACCCTTTGTTTGTTTTCGATGAACATCATCACATTTTCTCTTGCTAGTTACTTAGGCCATTGCAGTTCATGAATTGTGTTGTCCTGTATGACACTTCATACCAACCAATTCGGTATCCAATACCGGAGAACCACATTGTTTAACAAGCAAGGAATACATCCATAACATGTATATCTTCTATATGCCTAAGTTGGAAATCTCCAACCTTTTATTTTCTGCCAAATATTTTATAAATTCTCTTTCAGCAATTCCTTTTCTTTTAAAAGAATCTATCAACATCAATAGTGGTGTCATCAACATGACACATGGTACAAAGCGTATATAGTCAACTACTAATACCTTTGGACTTGCACTTTGAGGTGGATCACCATCATCAAATGTTTGGCATTCTTTCAAAATTCCATTCTTTAGTAATCTTTAAGTGTAGTAAACATTTTACTTACATCTTCTATTCATCCTTATTATGACAACTTTCATGATCAAGCTGCTATAGCTTATAAAGGTGAATTGTGAGTATAATGTTTCTTTTCAGAACCTTTTGGAGGATTAGGACGACTAGCGTCTCCAACATTCACAAATTCTCGTCAAATATGAGGATATATACTCTATCATGTTGTAACCAACACATAGTTTCAGATATCGCAATACCTTTCACATATGATGGTTTCTCAAACATTGCTTTCAGCTCTTAGATAAACTTGATATTAAAAATAATCTTTGGAGTATCAAGAATCATGGAGGCAAACATGATACATTAGATACTAACACTGGAATTGTTACTCTTGATTTAATACTATTTATTAAACTTCACAGAGTAAACGGAGTTTGCTGAAAGTTTGCAACAGGACTTTTAAACTTTAGATTAACACTCAAAACAATACGATACCAGTTCGTAAAGCAAATATCCAGAATTTCTATAGTTTTACTATCTCATCTGTAACTAAGCGTAAGGTGGTGAACGGATGCCAATGACTACAACAAACTATGCAAATTCACTTTGATTGTGTTTATGATAAATTGAGTTCGACTAATCCAAATTACAAACGAACTCGCACTCAAAACAACATCCCTCGAGTTGTTTTAGTGATTACACGAACCAAATCCACTACACCAAGTCTGATCATCACGTGATATGATGTAGCTTTAAAGGCGAACAATCAACATGTCCATCATATCATCCATATGACTCATGCTTTACCTTTCGGTATTCCGTGTTCCGAGACCATGTCTGTACATGCTAGGTTCGTCAAGGTTAACCTTAGTTTCCGCAGGTGCAAATCTGGCTTGCACCCGTTGTATTCACACATAGAGTCTATCACACCCGATCATCACGAGATGCTTCTAAACGACGAGTCTTAGCAACGGTGCCAACTAAGGATGAACACTTTATTACTTGATATTTAGTGAGAGGGATCATCTTATAATGCTACCGTCGCGATCTAAGCAATACAAGATGCATAAAGGATTAACATCACAGGAAATTCATAATAAGTGTGATATGATATGGCCCTTTCTTCTTGCGCCTTTGATCTCCATCTCCAAAGCACGAACATGATCTCCATCATCACCAGTATTGCGTCAAGGTCAGTGGCGCCGCTTCATGGTTGTCCATCATCACTAGTAACTATTACAACTACTTGGAATAAAGCTATTACAAGATGAATAGACACGCAGGTCTTAACAGAATCAAAAGACAACCATTAGGCTCCTGTCGGTTGCCATATTACAACAAGGATCATTGCATACATCAAATATAATCATAATCACATGATGGCCATATCACATCACAAAACCCCTGCAAAAACAAGTTAGACGCCTCTAATTTTCTTTGCATGTTTTACGTGGTTTGGGGCTTTGGCATAAGACCGATCTTACCTACGAACAACAACCACAACGTTGATACAAGTGTTGTCAGATGATCATTGTGAATTGAATCTTAACTATGGTGGGAGAGACAGACACCCACAAAGCCACTTGTGCAAAGCAAGTTGCACGTCAAGCGTGGAGCAAGTCTCATGTGCGATGACATGTAATGTTAGCCCGAGCCGCTTCATCCCATCATGCCGCAAGATGCAAAGTACACGCTAAGACACCGACAACAAAAGCATCAACGCCCACAAAAACATTGTGTTCTACTCGTGCAACAGATCTACGCATAAATACAGCTCTGATACCACTGAAGGGTTCGTAGCATGGAAAACAAAAAATTTCTACCACAAGAACGAACAAAACCCAGATCTAATCTAGATAAAAGCCAAGATCTAATCTATTAGACATGTGCAATGAGATAGATCTGTACTAACCCTTGTAGACCCGAAAGCGTTACGAGATTGGATCTCGTGGTTGATGTAGTCGATCACTTGCTGATCTCAAGATCGAGTGGACGATCCTTCCGGCGCCGCGTTCCGGCAGCGCTTCGCAGTCGGTCACACGTGCGGAGTCAAAGCAGACCTTCCTCTCCCCGTTCCAGCGAGCAGCGGAGGTAGTAGATCTTCTCCATGGAATCCCAGCAGCACGACGGCGTGGTGGTGGTGGAGTAGAGAATTCTGCAGGGCTTCTCCTATGCCTGTGCAGAAGAAAGGAGGAGGAGACAGGCGGCAGAGATTGGGAGTTATGGAGGAAGACCTGCAGGTGGCGCCCCTGCCCCTCTATTTAAAGGGGGGAGGGCGCCTTGGGGAGGGGGAGTCCTAGTAGGACACCCCACCTCCTAGGCCGGCGGATTGGGGAGGGGGGAGGAGTCCTCCTCCCCCACGACTCCTAGTCTTGACCCACCAGGACTCCTTGATCCCTTCCTTGGTTTTCAAGCAAACTCCAAGAAACCTTCCAGAACCTTCCGGAACATTTCGAAACCTTCTAGAATCCTCATACAAACACTCTAGAACATTTCCTAACTCAGAAAATGATCCCCTATATATGAATCTTATTCTCCGGACAATTCCGGATCTCCTCGTGATGTTTCGGATCCATTCCGAGACTCCGAACAACATTCGGTCTCCAACGCACATTCCATATCTACTTAAAACAACTTCGAACCTTAAGTGTGTCACCCTACGGTTTGTGAATATGCAGACATGACAGAGACACATCTCCTATCAATAACCATCAGCGGGATCTGGAGATCCATAACGGCTCCCACATACTGAACGATGACTTCGTGATCGATAGAACCATTAACATACGAAACCAATTCCCTTTGTCACGCGATACTATACTTATCCGAGGTTTGATCGTCGGTATCTCCATACCTAGTTCTACCTCGTTACTGATAAGTACTCTTTACTCGTTCCGTGATATGTCATCCCTTGTGATCTAGTCACATGCTTGCAAGCTAACTAGATGACATCCCACTGAGAGGGCCCGGAGCATATCTATCCGTCATATGGATGGACAAATCCCAATCTTGGTTCATGCGCTTCAACACATACTTTCAGAATACCCAATGACACCTTTATGACCACCCAGTTATGAAGCGGTGTTTGATGTCATCAAAGTATCCATCCGGTGATGGTGATTAACATAACCTCATGGTCGAAGGATTAGTTTACTATGCATTTGAAAGCTTATAGCAATACGAACTTAATGACTTGATCTTTATGCTACGCTTACTATGGGTGTGTGTTCATTACATCATTCTCCTAATGATATAACCTTGTTATTAATCACATCCAATGTCCATGATCAGGAAACCATGATCATCAATTAATCAACAAGCTAGTTCAACAAGAGGCTTACTAGGGACTCTTTTATGTTTACAAAACACACATGTATTAGTGTTTCCTAATAATACAATTATAGCATGGGATGTAAACATTTATCATAAACATAAAGATATAATAATAACCACTTTATTATTGCCTCTTGGGCATATCTCCAACAAATAACACACATGAAGTAACTCTAGCTGTGGTTTATTAAAAGAACTCACATGCAATAACACTGTTAGATACATGTGGTTTGTGGAAAGAACACACATTTCAATGACACTGCTGGATCCATATGTGGTTTTTGAAAAGAACATACATGCAATGACTCTAGGTGTGGTTAATGAAAAGAACATAGATGCAATGACTCTAGCTGTGGTTTATTGAAAGAACACACATGCAATGACTCTGGTGGATCCATATGTTGTTTGTGAAAAGAACACACATGAAGTGACACTAGGGGATCCATATGTGGTTTGTGAAAAGAACACACATTTCCATGACACTAGTGGATCCATATGTCGTTAATGAAAAGAACATACATGCAATGAACTCTGGTGGATGCATATGTGGTTTGTGAAAAGAACAGACATGAAATGAACTCTTATGGATCTATATGTGGTTTGTGAAAAGAACAGAGATCTAGTAGCTCTAGCCGTGATTTATTATAAGAATACACATGCAATAACACTAGTGGATCCATGTTGTTTGTGAAAATAACACATATTTCAATGACACTTGAGCATCCATATGTGGTTTGTGAAAAGAACATACATGCAATGACTCTAGCTATGGTTAATGAAAAGAATAGAGATGCAATGGCTCTAGCTGTGGTTTATTGAAAGAACACACATGTAATGACTCTAGTGGATCCATATGTGGTTTGTGAAAAGAACACACGTGAAGTGACACTTGGGATCCATATGTGGTTTGTGAAAATAACACACATTTCAATGACAATGGTGGATCCATATGTGGTTAATGAAAAGAACATACATGCAATGAACTCTGGTGGATGCATATGTGGTTTGTGAAAAGAACAGACATGCAACCACTACAAGAGAAAAGAGTTTTTGTGACAAATCACTTTCGTCACCAAAAATGCCATTTCCGTCACTAAGTACTCCCTCGCGACGAAAACCTGGCGTCACCAGGGTCGTCATAGAAGCTCCGTCACAGATTCTTTTATAGTGACGGAATACAAATTTTCGTCACACAAGATTGAGCTTCAGTGACGGTCCTTACGGCGTCACCTAAGATAGGTTATCCGTGACGGACCTTCTACGTCACCTAAAATAGGAAAAACTGTCACCGTTTAGCATATTCGTTGACGAAATATGCCCTCACGGAAGATTTATGGTGTAACAAGGATTCTGGCAGGTGGGACCTGCAATGCTGACATGGCAGCTGGCAGGTGGGTCCCACCACGATGACGTGGCATCTAACAGGTGGGTCCGACGATGCTAAAGTGGCAGCTGGCAGGTGGGTCCAACGATGATGACGTGGCAGCTGGCAGGTCGGTCTGACGATGTTGACGTGGCATCTGGCAGGTGGGTCCGATGATGCTGACGTGGCAGCTGGCAGGTGGGACCTGCAATGCTGACGTGGCAGCTGGCAGATGGGTCCCACCACGATGACGTGGCATCTGACAGGTGGGTCCGACGATGCTGACGTGGCAGCTGGCAGGTGGGTCCGACGATGATGACGTGGCAGCTGGCAGGTGGGTCCGACGATGCTGACGTGGCAGCTGGCAGGTGGGTCCGACGATGCTGACGTGGCAGTTGGCAGGTGGGTCCAATGATGATGATGTGGCAGGTGGGTCCCACCACGATGACGTGGCATCTGATAGGTGGGGCCAATGCGATGCCGTGTCACCTTCGTGTGGGGCCCACGGGGATGACGTGGCAGCTGGCAGGTGGGTCCAGCGACGCTGACATGGCAGCATGTAGGTGTGGCCATCAACGATGATGTGGCGTCTGCATGTCAATTTTTTTGGGCCGGCCCATTCGGAACTGCCTTGTGGGCCGGGAGGAATGTGACGCCGTCACCAATTTTTTTGCATGGACAAATTTGATTAAAAATTGAAATTCCACGCAAATTACGAAACAAAATTAAATGGAAGAAAATATTTGAAATGGCAGAAAATTTGTAAATATGAATTGTATCACACGCAAACTTTAAAATTCTGGTAGACTGAAACTGCTGTATCAAACTCGAATGACTAAAGGAATAAAAAATCAATGTTTCGACCCACACGACCCATTAGCGCGCAGAGATTTTTGGCCCAAGTCACGGGTACTGGGACTGGGAGTTCGGCAACATCCTCAACAGGTAACTAAGCATGCCATCCATTTCCTTCTGCCTCTTCTCAAATGCCAGACGATTCGCTTCGCTGGACTTTTTCACTTCTTCAAGTTCATCGTCCTGCTTCTTTCTCATCTCTTCAAATCTCCTTTCCTGCTCTTGCATCCGTTCCTCCATCTCCCGTTGAACCCTTTCAGCTGCATTCAACGAATCTTGCTCCTGACTTGATAACTTTTCTTCTAAATCACGGATGCGCCTAGCTGAGATGCTAGAGCTCTTGGAAGCAGATGAAACTCCGATGCTGGAAAGGAAAGTAATTGATCTTGAATTGTTCTGGTCTCTCAGGACTTCTTCAACAATCTCCAGATCAGTTTTGGGAATCCAATCTTCTGGGTGTGGTCCCATTTTCTGAAGCACCATCTCAGTCTACAATAGGATAAAAAATAGCAAGTCCAGAGTTAGAAGAAATCAAATAATTAGAAAAACTAATGAGAAATGCGTAGCACATAAAATAATTTACTTACATAAGCTTCTGCTGATTTCTGGGACATCATACCATCCTTGTTAGTGTGGCTTGCTTTAAAGAAAGCAATCGGGGAGGTATCGACGTCCTCGGTCTTCTGAGATTTCTACAAGAATTATGACACGATGAATTATAAGTGTGTATGGCATGTTCACAAAAAGAAGTAGGTGTTGCATCTGAAGAGTTCGAATACTCACAAGTGCATGGTAATGTGCAACAAAGCTTCTTGAGCCAGTGGTGTGTTTCTTCGTCATAGCATCTCTGTTCTTCTTGTTACTCTCACAGATTGCCTATGTACAGATGCATGAAAATTTAGTATTCCACAGTACAGTAGTATGTCTGCGATAGATGTAGCTGAAACAACAGGAATCGTGTACCTTGTAGTGCTCATCATGCCATATATCAAGAAGCTCTGCCCAGCTTTCCTCGTCTACCTCTTTTGGTTTCAACAATAAAGCTTGCTCGCGGGTTAGATCTTTAACTTCTTTCCAACAGACCTTTTTCAGCCTCCAACGTTGTTGGCGAATACCTTTCTGTAAAATGTCGGTGCAAATGTCTTTGCCAAGGTCACCACTGCTGTCCATTGCAAATTTTCCCTGCAGATAACATGGAACACAAATTCATATCAACATCGAATGATAGAATTGTTAAAAAATCATCCACCAATGAGACATTTTATATGGAAAATGAATAAGAGGTTAACAGACTTACAGTTATAGACTTAATGGTTTCCGGAATAGTATGTTTCAGATGACCTTCCTTGTCACCATACTGCTTCTAGTGGGTTGCCAGTGGCATCTTGCTGCGTATGTGAATGCCACACTCTGAACTCAGTTTTGCTGCTTGCACAGGATCAGTGTGTCTCCTCATGCCAGGAGTGAAGTTGATCTGCATCTTAGCCCCTCCATTCCTTCTAGACCACTCGTGTACCCCATGCCCCATAGTAGGTTTGCGTACATTACACTTTTCCTTTAGAGCACCCATGTCTACAATTGCAACTGAAACCAGTGACAAAACGAGAGTCAAGACTTCAATTGAAAATTTTGCAACTAAACCAGTGAATAAATTGTAAGACGTGCTGTCAATACCTTCCCGTTCGCTGCGGACAAGTACATTCTCCTCAGGTGAGTTGCTGCCTCTAGAGGTTTGAATTAGCATGGGCGAGGATTCATTTCCATTAGTACCCCCTTCCCCTGCTTTCTGGGTAGGGGTCTCTGTTTCACCATCATCTTGAGTCTCTGCATTTGCTGTTGACCTGGTAACAACATTTGGAGGCACAAAGGTTTTTGAGCGCTTCTGCTTCTTTTCTTTTGTAGAACCTTCTGTCACCTGCATTTTAATAGATCAAGCCATAAATATTAAAGCAATCTGTACATATCCTACATGTGAAGGCAGGAGAATGCTGCATTTCTTCACCTTAGAGGAAGATTTAACAACATCATGGTCCTCTTCATCCGAAACAAACACATCATCATCAGTGGCCTCGTCGGCAGGATCAGGTTCATAATTAGGGTCCTCGGTGATATCCTTCTCCTGCGGTTGTGCCTCTTTCCGTGTTGTCACTGCCACCGGTTTCTTAGCAGTACCAAACACAAATTCATGCACCATCATCGTGAAATCCAACATTGGCTTGCCATGTTCAATAGCATTCTCCGTCAGTGCTTTAGGCATACGAGACACGTTCTCATCCATCACTTGTTTCCTAACATTTTCATATTCGACTGCTGTTTTGACTTGAGTAACTGAAAATAATCAAGCAAAGGCAAGTCATGATCATACTCATTAGTACAAACAGAGTAGACAAGATCATTAAATAAAAAATTATGTGATCCATACTATAAAATTAACATGCTCACAAAACATTATTCTATTGCCTCCAAATCTCGTATCGTCATTCAGTTAACTGTCTAAACCCTACTGTCAACAAGTTCAGTTCAGTGTCAGGTTCAGTGTATTAGGTATCAAGTTGTTCAGTTGCGTCAGTTAAGACGCCAAGCAGCAGGGTTTATCCAACAAGTTGTGCCCTGTTACCTGAACCATTATGTAGGAACAGAAACCTAAATCTAACACATAGTTATAAGATCGGATCATAGAGTGTCATGCTCAAGACATTCATGGCATCTGGAACCATGATCTATGAAATTAAAACCCAAGACAAGCACATTGTCGAAGGATTCGGATCATAGGGTGCTAGGCATCTTGAACCATGTCTATGATCTAAAACCTAGATCTTGCACATAAGCTGCAGCATCTTGAACAGCGATTTACACATGTTGATCTACTAGAACTCATGCTTGACTGATCTAGAAAGAGGCATAGACCTAGGGCCGCAGAAAAATGACCTGGGCGTTTACGCTTTTTCTTCGGTGTCTGTGGTAGCACATTCCAACGTGATGTGCCGCTTCGAAAACTGCCGGACATGTCGCCCACCGCAGAGGGGAAATCCGCCGGCAACCAACGCCTTGCTTGACGGATCTAGGGTCGAGGAAAGTGGCGATGGGGTTCTAGGTGGGCGGTGAACAAGGAACGGAATTAGGGGATGGGTATGTGGGAGGTGGGGGCACGCCGTTTTTAAAGTGTCGTGGGGGCGGCAAATTGCTAGCGCCAAAATGGGCGGGCGGGTGGAAATCAAAAGAGGTGGGAACGAAATTTTTTGGTACACAAGTGGAGGGAACGAAAACCATTCATTGTAAATTTGATTGGAAAAAACAGAGGGAACAGAACGGGAGGTTTACAAGCGGGGATTATCTCTAATTACATATTTTAATTAAATAAATCCTAACGCATGCAACGGCTTAGGTTTTGCCACTACTTAGACCTCCCGTGCGGAATTTGTAGTATAGTTTACAAGCCGGGGTTATCTCTAATTCATTGTACTATAAATTTATTTGGCCATGAACCATATTAAATTATTTGAATAAGTCATTTGTTTATATATGAAAAGGAAAACAAAATATGTTCATTCACGTACAACAGTTGGATTACTGAGCAAACAATACCATTAGTTTCCTTCATTCCACAACACCAACTTGAAAGCTGAAGCATAATATCACTTAAACAAGTAAACCTCATTGATTCGAAAAACAAACGGAAGAGCAGAATTATTTCACTTATTAGATATGTAGCCAGCAAAATATTCTAACATCCACCAAAAGGTAGGTGATCTCATTAGACTTTACACCCAGAAACTCAGCAAATAGTTTGCAACTAGGAACAGGGGCGGATCTGCTTGGTCACACCCTTATGTACATGCAACAGGGTAGAAAAAACATTTTTAGTCTTACATATTAGACTTAAGCATACTGTACCAGGAAAACTTAAACAGAGTGCGTCAGGGTAAGTTTAATCCTAGATCCTCTTCCTAGTCTAGGAAGAGGCAGACATGGAAATCTGATAGGGTCAGGACATGGTCTGGACGTCCGTACTAGCCCTCTGACATCTCCTCCTCCTTGACGGGCATGGTCTGCGTGTCCCTGTCACCGCCATTGCCATCATCGTCGCTGTCATCGTCGCTGCTGGTGGCGTACTCCCGGCGGGAGAGCCTATCGTCGTAGATTGTGATGACCAGCTCCCTGTTGCCAGCATAATAGTCAAACGCCAGGATGTTGCCTAGCGAAATAGTGTAGCACTTGACGAACTTGGGCCAGCCCCTGCGGAGGTACAAGCGGCCGTCTCGATGATCAAAATACATCTCCACGTCGAAGGTCAGCCTGCTGTTACGCTCCCGGACACGCACAGTGTTGGGCTGGTCGCCGCTGATGTAATCTTTGAAAGCATGGCAGAGAGAGAGCTTGTCCCACTTGTCCTCGTGAAGGATGCAGATGAACATAAAGTCGGCGTTCGGATACAGCGGCAGATGGGGTGGTGGAGACGGTGAGGGCGACGGCGACGGTGACGGCGACGGCGATGGTGACGGCTACGGTGACAGCGATGGCGATGGCGATGGCGACAGAGAAGTGGCCCTGCCCTTGCCGCTGCCCCTGCCCGTACGACGGCGCCTCTTCTTGACAACGCGTGTTGCCGGCGTACGCGTCTGTCCTTCACGTCCCCTGCTCGCTGTCGCCTTGGCACCCCTGAGCATGGACACCGGCGTAGGCGACAAATCATTTATTATTCTCAATATGAAGACGAAACCCTCTCGGTTACGCCACCCTTCTGAATGCGCTTTCTTCGAGTATATGAGAACAGCTTGTCCCTCTTCTAGATCTGTGCTCTGTACGAAACACTTCCACCCATCTGGATCGAAGAAGAGGCGATCATCCTTTTCTATCTTGAAGTCGATGGGGGTGATCTCCTCTTTAGGAAGACACACTCCAGTTGAGCCTCCCTCACAAATTTGTAGAGCATTAACAACCTTCTTAGGCAATTTCTGATCAATACAAAACAAGATATATAAGTTATTAAGTGGATGTCATAAACCACATAGACAAATTGCATACACGCATGGCAACAAAAAAGAATTAAAAGAAAGTTATATGAATATACCATGTGGTACAACTTAAGATTTGTTTTGGTCAAGCGGGTTACGAATGGCAACCGGAAAATTTTGCCCATGTTCAATTGAAGTTCCAGCAGATGCTCTTGCTCACTCTCAGTAAGCCGACATCTTTGGGCGATGACGGCTCCGAGATCACGCTTCTGCGAAGATGCTCCTGCCATGTTAAAGAATGGGCTGCGCATACAAATTTAGCACACATTAACAAATGGTAAAAGTGTAGGAAACACATTATAGGTATTACAGCGTCACAACAACGTATTTCATCACAACAATACAAATATTGTTTCTGCAAATACTTGCAAGTTATTTCAATGCTACAAGCACTAGTCATAGCATAGGAAAGCTGCAGACTCCTATTCTGGCTTGTCAGTATTGTACATTAGATTTACTTTTTCATGCCTGATGTGCTAAGTTATAGCTATAGTGTATTCCTACCTATTAGGAAAACAATTATTCACAAGTGTTATCTGTTGCTCACCCTTGGCTAAGATTTTCAAGAAGTGGCACATGTTCTAGTTTCTCTTATTTGCAGGCACACAACGATGCAACTTCCTATAAGTACAAGGTTATCAAGTATTGGGATATAATTAGCACACTTTACTCAAGGGCTCGAGCTACTGAGCGGGGGCTAGGACTGCAGCTGAAAGCCGTGCGGGAATGGTGGCCAAGAACGCTAACAGTGACAACATCATTGATCAAGCTGTGTTGATATAATGAGCAGACAAGTGTATTTGTGGATACATTGATCTTTATTCATGTTGTAGTTGATTTTTATTTTGAAAATATCATATTTTATTTATAATATGTAATTGAATTTTGAAGCCAAATGTGTTGTTGATTTCACAATTGGCTTAAAATGGCATCCAAATAGAAGCTGTAAATCATTTCATTTCAGAATTCCAGGTGGCAGCCAAACATAAAAATTCATTAAGGAATTTAGATTCCATCCAAATGAAGTGACATGGGGATTTTATTTCATTTCAACCAAATGAAATGAATGCATAGGAGCCAAACGAGCCCTAATATATTTTCCTCCACATGCATTGTAGAGTTCAGACCTTATGCAATGTTTCCTTCCAGTAGTGTTTGATTCATGGGATTGTAATGTGGAGGAATTATTCCAGTAGGTACACTAATGTATTTTCATGGGAAATCTAGCTTCAACACATAGCTCGTGGAAAACCCTACTAGACAAACAATGCAGACATGATTTCAGTGGGCAGCACAAGTAAATCCAACATGATTGGGCTCACCTTCAGCACGGAGCAAGGTTGCGAAGATGCGGTCAACGCCGACGGGCCGGCGTCGCGGTGGTGTGGCCGGAGTCGATGCGGACGTGCACGTTGTTACGGGCGGCGGATGCATTGCGGAGATGCGCTGCGGCATGGCTGTGGAGAAGCGTGGTGGCGGGGTTGCAGAAATACGGTCGTCGGTAGCTGGACGATCCTGACGGAGGCGATGCAGACGGCCACGACGGTGCGGAGATGCGGAGGCGATGCGGACGGCCACGACGGTGCGGAGATGCGGCGGCGATGCGGAGATGCGGATGGAGAGGAGCAGTTTGGGGAAAGTACGAGAAGGGGCTAGGATATCTGCATGGATAGATTTTTTCCCCAATTAGGTAAACTATTATTTGTACTAACATTGGTGCATGTTGGACCCACTTGTACTAACATTGGTGCATGTGGGACCCACTTATCAATGTTTAAAATAGCGGGTTATTTGATTTAGCGGCGCCGATTTTAAAAGCTATCAAAAGCTATGGCGGAGCTATAGCGCTCTATGCCCATTTAGCGGGTTTGCTAAATAATAATTTTTTAAAAAAATAGAGCAGTACATATTGGTATATATATCAATAATTTACAAATATTTGATAGTTTACAGATCAATGCTCTGATCAACTCACTTATAACAGGTTTGACAGTGCATAGTGCATATTACATAGTAAAATTTGAAACAGAGCCACTTATACTAGCATTGGTGCATGTATGACCCAATGGCATCTGTGGTTCCTGTTTGGCTGAGTTTGGGAAAAATTTGAACCTGATGACACATGTGGTTCTAGTTACACTAGCATCGGTGCATGCGAGTACCGATGGCATCTGTGGTTATAGTCTGAGTGAGTTTGGGCAAAAGTTTGACTGAAATTGTGCTTAAGTTAACCCTGATGACACACGTGGGTCCACATACACTAGCATTGGTGCATGTGGGCCCAATGGCATCTGTGGGTTCTATGTTGACTCATATCGCCACAAAAGTTGACCCTGATGACACATGTCGGTCCACTTAGCTAACATTGGTGCATGTGGGACCCTATGGCATCTGTGGGTCCAGTTTGACTAAGATTGGGCTTAAGCTGACCCTGATGACACATGTGGGCCCACATAGCTAGCAGCGGTGCATGTGGGACCCTATGGCATCTGTGGGTCCAATTTGACTAAGATTGGGCTTAATTTGACCCTGATGACTCATGTTGGCCCACATAGGTAGCAGCGGTGCATGTGGGACCCTATGGCATCTGTGGGTCCAGTTTGACTAAGATTGGGCTTAAGTTGATCCTGATGACACATGTGGGCCCACATAGCTAGCAGCGGTGCATGTGGGACCCTATGGCATTTGTGGGTCTAGTTTGACTAAGATTGGGCTTAAGTTGACCCTGATGACACACGTGGGCCCAGTTTGACTAAAATTGGGCTTAGGTTGACCCTGATGACACACGTGGGTCCACATACACTAGCACTGGTGCATGTGGGCCCAATGGCATCTGTGGGTTCTATGTTGACTCATATCGCCGAAAAAGTTGACCCTGATGACACATGTGGGTCCACTTAGTTAACATTGGTGCATGTGGGACCCTATGGCATCTGTGGGTCCAGTTTGACTCAGATTGGGCTTAAGGTGACCCTGATGACACATGTGGGCCCACATAGCTAGCAGCGGTGCATGTGGGACCCTACGACATCTATGGGTCCAATTTGACTAAGATTGGGCTTAATTTGACCCTGATGACACATGTTGGCCCACATAGCTAGCAGCGGTGCATGTGGGACCCTATGGCATCTGTGGGTCCAGTTTGACTAAGATTGGGCTTAAGTTGACCCTAATGACACATGTGGGCCCACATAGCTAGCAGCGGTGCATGTGGGACCCTATGGCATTTGTGGGTCCAGTTTGACTAAGATTGGGCTTAAATTGACCCTGATGACACACGTGGGCCCAGTTTGACTAAGATTGGGCTTAAGCTGACCCTGATGACACACGTGGGTCGACATACACTAGCATTGGTGCATGTGGGCCCAATGGCATCTGTGGGTTCTATGTTGACTCATATCGCCGCAAAAGTTGACCCTGATGACACATGTGGGTCCACTTAGCTAACATTGGTGCATGTGGGACCCTATGGCATATGTGGGTCTAGTTTGACTAAGATTGGGCTTAAGCTGACCCTGATGACACATGTGGGCCCACATAGCTAGCAGCGGTGCATGTGGGACCCTATGGCATCTGTGGGTCCAATTTGACTAAGATTGGGCTTAATTTGACCCTGATGACACATGTTGGCCCACATAGCTAGCAGCGGTGCATGTGGGACCCTATGGCATCTGTGGGTCCAGTTTGACTAAGATTGGGCTTAAGTTGACCCTAATGACACATGTGGGCCCACATAGCTAGCAGCGGTGCATGTGGGACCCTATGGCATCTGTTGGTCCAGTTTGATTAAAATTAGGCTTAAGTTGACCCTGATGACACACGTGGGCCCAGGTTGACTAAGATTGGGCTTAAGTTGACCCTGATGACACACGTGGGTCCACATACACTAGCATTGGTGCATGTGGGCCCAATGGCATCTGTGGGTTCTATGTTGACTCATATCGCCGCAAAAGTTGACCCTGATGACACATGTGGGTCCACTTAGCTAACATTGGTGCATGTCGGACCCTATGGCATCTGTGGGTCCAGTTTGACTAAGATTGGGCTTAAGCTGACCCTAATGACACATGTGGGCCCACATAGCTAGCAGCGGTGCATGTGGGACCCTACGGCATCTGTGGGTCCAATTTGACTAAGATTGGGCTTAATTTGACCCTAATGACACACGTGGGCCCAATTTGACTAAGATTGGGCTTAAGTTGACCCTGATGACACACGTGGGTCGACATACACTAGCATTGGTGCATGTGGGCCCAATGGCATCTGTGGGTTCTATGTTGACTCATATCACCGCAAAAGTTGACCCTGATGACACCTGTGGGTCCACTGAGCTAACATTGGTGCATGTGGGACCCTATGGCATATGTGGGTCCAGTTTGACTAAGATTGGGCTTAAGCTGACCCTGATGACACATGTGGGCCCACATAGCTAGCAGCGGTGCATGTGGGACCCTATGGCATCTGTGGGTCCAATTTGACTAAAATTGGGCTTAATTTGACCCTAATGACACATGTTGGCCCACATAGCTAGCAGCGTTGCATGTGGGACCCTATGGCATCTGTGGGTCCAATTTGACTAATATTGGGCTTAATTTGACCCTGATGACACATGTTGGCCCACATAGCTAGCTGTGGTGCATGTGGGACCCTATGGCATTTGTGGGTCCAGTTTGACTAAGATTGGGCTTAAGTTGACCCTGATGACACATGTGGGCCCACATAGCTAGCAGCGGTGCATGTGGGACCCTATGGCATCTGTGGGTCCAGTTTGACTAAGATTGGGCTTAAGTTGACCCTGCTGATACACGTGGGCCCAGTTTGACTAAGATTGGGCTTAAGTTGACCCTGATGACACACGTGGGTCCACATACACTAGCATTGGTGCATGTGGGCCCAATGGCATCTGTGGGTTCTATGTTGACTCATATCGCCGCAAAAGTTGACCCTAATGACACATGTGGGTCCACTTAGCTAACATTGGTGCATATGGGACCCTATGGCATATGTGGGTCCAGTTTGACTAAGATTGGGCTTAAGCTGACCCAGATGACACATGTGGGCCCACATAGCTAGCAGCGGTGCATGTGGGACCCTGTCGCATCTGTGGGTCCAATGTGACTAAGATTGGGCTTAAGTTGACCCCGATGACACATGTGGGCCCAGTTACCCTAGCAATGGTGCATGTGGGACCTAATGGCATATGTGGTTCAGTTTGACTGAGATTGGGCAAAAGTTGATCCCGATGACAAATGTGGGTCCAATAACAGTATCTTAAAATAATTTTGTAACGCTTGCGTTTACAAGTCTAGACTTTCGTCAAG
Source organism: Avena eriantha (assembly GCA_910589775.1). Lineage (NCBI taxonomy): Eukaryota > Viridiplantae > Streptophyta > Magnoliopsida > Poales > Poaceae > Avena > Avena eriantha. The sequence goes on from OU342741.1 coordinate 133,374,895, forward strand.
GCAAGTTTATATCTGTTGACAATCATATTCCTTTGAACTAGTATAGCCAGTGCAGAAACACAACTGAACACACATATAACAGTACGTAGATATGTTTGCTAGCTCACGGGACTTTAAGAAACAAGCATACTAAAGTAGTTCAACTTAGAAAGTAAACAACAATAAAGTACCACGATTTGTACTACATAAACAACATACAACATCACGAATATAACTGGCTATAGTCTAGTAACGTGCTTTAATTCCAGCCGGTGGCGTTGGAGGCGGTGGGGTCGGTGGCTGTGTCTCCCAGGCAGTGGTGGTGGTGTCACCCCAGCCAGCGGTGGTGGTGTTGCCCCGGCCAGTGGTGTCGTTTTTCTCGCCATCCTGGTCATCTTCGCCCGCTTCACGTTTTCGTTTGGCGACATGCACCACCTCTCCATCCGCCTCTTCCGCTCCCAGACCTCCTGCTGCTCTTCCCAGATCGCCGTCGCCTATTCCCTTTCAGCCTGCTGCATTGCATCATCCTGCTCGTCATCTGCATCACTCTAGTCTGCAGCAGCTGCCGCCTCGGCCGTAGCTTCTGCCGCCTCGGCCTTAGCTGCTGCCGCCTTTTCTGCTGCATTAATTGCAGCCTTGCGAGTCCCCCGTTCTAGCCCGTCCCTTGCGGTAATGAGCCTACGATATAGCTCGTAGGCAACATACCCGTCTCTTGCTGCATACTCTAGGTTCATCGTGGAAAGTGGCTTGTTCTCCCATACTTCGTGGCCATCCTTCGGGAGTGCCTTGCAATTCCCGAGATCTCTGTCAATGATGATCACTGCTAGAGATAACATCCCGTCCCTGTCATACGGCTGATTCCAATGGAACCGTTCTTCGGTCTTAAACATGTCTTGGATGTCGATGTGGTACTGTTCTAGAATGGTGATATCCTCATGTGTAAGCTTCTCTTTATCACTCCTGATGTCCACGCTAGCGAAAGTGATCCCCTTTTCCTGAAGGAACTCTGCCAGTTTCGGACAAGGCTCCCTTCTCCTGCAGTATAAATGCAAATTAAGACATGAAAATAATTTGGATGATGTACAATAATTTGATGATAATGTTAAACAAGGTAATTTCATAACCGTACCATTAGGCCATGTACAACACCCACAAATCATGCATAATACTTGAACTAACATGTCTAAGTATTTGAAATATGCAAGCAATGTATTTGCATTGGCTAATTATACATGATCTCAAATGGAAAATAAAAATATGCACATAACCAGTTTCGGACAAGGCTCCCTTCTACTGCAGTATAGATGCAAACTATGACATGACAATAATTTGGATGGTGTACAATTATTTGATGACAACGTTGAACAAGGAAATTGCGAAACCGTGCTATTAGGCCACGTAGAACGCCCATAGATCGTGCATAATACTTGATCTAAAAATATCCACAAGGACTTAAACCTATAGGAATTAAACAATGCACATAGGAAAAATTTCTAAGGATCAAAATCCTCCAAAATTCATATGAGATTCCTTTGAATCAAACAAGCCCTGCATCACAGGAGGCCTGATGTGAAAACATTCGTACAGGGTACAATCCTATGAATCAAACATGTGCTGATGGAAAAAACATAGGGATTGAATCATGTACAAACCCATAGGAAATCCTTTGAATCAAAGGAGGCCTAAAATAGAAATGCCCATCCTTAGTACGTATATTACCTGCAGTAGTGGAACACGAGGATAGTCTCCTTCAGGGCGATCTGGACGACGGCGAGCTTTTGTGACGGAGCTTCGTCCCGCCTATTCCTTGTGTACTCGAGGTCGAGTCCGAGGAAGTTGTAAGTCTCTTTCTCGAGCAATTGCTCGAACTTCTCCAGCATGTGATTCAAGTAGTTGACATCGTTGGTGTACACCACCTCCATAATCTTCGTGCCATAGGCACAGATGGGCTTGATGTCAACCGTGGTTTTCCCGTTATCGAGGATGTATCCATAGGGATCCATGGATGCTGAGTTCCCCATCGTGTGGAGGAGGAAGACACGAGAGGAAGAAGAACAGACGAGAAGCGGACGCGTTGCGGTTATTTTGGTGTTACGGCGGCGGTGGAGTCGAGGCGGAGGGCCCGTACATCGATGTAGTCGACCCGTTACGGTGCGATGCGGTTAGTCCGGTGCAGTGCGGTCAGTTTTGTTACGATGCGACGCATTTAGGAGTGGTGCGATGCGGTTATTGCGGTGCAGTGGGGTAAGTTTTAATTTGTTACGATGCGACGTGTTTAGGTGTGGTGCATGCGATGCGGTTATTGCGGTGCAGCAGTGGGATCAGTTTTCTTACGATGCGATGCGTGTAGGTGTGGTGCGGTCCGGTCGTGGCTGCAAACTTTCAACAATTGAACGCACGGGGCTTTCACCAATCCTCTGGTCGTGGCTGCAACTTAATATCAAAAATTGAACCCACGGCTTTCCTACAACTATCAACTCAAGTTTGACCTAAGCTTGTACAGTGCATAACTAATTCAAAATATCTCATAAAAATTGAAAACCTACACACTGATAAATTTTACGTGAACTAGTTGACACGAACAATTTTAAACTTGAAACATTTCATTCTCATCAAAATAACAATCCCGCATATGAGCTTCTACATAGAATGTACCATGACTCACGTGGGTCCACATACACAAGCATTGGTGCAAATGGGCCCAATAGCATATGTGGGTCCAGTTTGACTAAGATTGGGCTTAAGTTGACCCTGATGACACATGTGGGCCCACATAGCTAGCAGCGGTGCATGTGGGACCCTATGGCATCTGTGGGTCCAGTTTGACTAAGATTGGGCTTAATTTGACCCTGATGACACATGCGGGCCCACATAGCTAGCAGCGGTGCATGTGGGACCCTTTGGCATCTGTGGGTCCAGTTTGACTAAGATTGGGCTTAAGTTGACCCTGATGACACATGTGGGCCCACATAGCTAGCATCGGTGCATGTGGGACCCTATGGCATCTGTGGGTCCAGTTTGACTAAGATTGGGCTTAAGTTGACCCTGATGACAAATGTGGGCCCACATAGCTAGCACCAAGTGTTTCCACGAAGCCGTGGATTTTTTGTCCTATATTTTGTAGCATCCCAATTGTCTAACAATTGTAATGCTACTTGGTCCAGTAATATAATGGCTACTTCCTATATATAATTGTTGCATCATAATTATATCATGCTCATGTCATCATGCCACCTTGCATTTGAGCATCATATAAAACCCTTTTTCTCTGGTTCTTCTCTCATATGCATTATTAATTGTATTTGCCTCTTGATATTGTTTTGGCTATTGATATATTGTTTAATGCCCAAATTGACTTGGGGGATATCTTTTATTCAACTCCATCACCTTTCTTTTCACCACCTTATAAATTCCACCACCCTAATTACCATGGGCTTTTATTTTATTTTGGAATTTGCTCTAGCTCACGTGGGTTGGGATGGATTCAACTATAACTTCTTTTGCTTGGCGTTTATTCCACTTTTTGGGAATGCATAAGAATAATGCCATGTTAATATTATTGTTATCACAAGAATGAAACATGGCATTTATTACACATGCATGGGCCATGCAACCATCACCACCATTCCTTTCTTTGGATTCTACTTGGAGCTTTCTCTTCTCTCTTAACCCCCACCACCTTGTTTGATCTCTCCTTGCCATGTGCCTCAACATCATCACCTCACTTGTGTAGGTTCCATGCAAGATCATGAGTAACATACCAAAACCCTACCCCACTTTCTAGCCACCTTTTCTTGCTTGAGCTTGTGTTGATCATGAGGAAGCCCTACCACCTTACCCTACCCCTTTCCTCTCTCTCTAACCTCTCTCTCAAGAACCCTAGCTTCCTCTCTTATCCTCTCTTTCTAAACCCTAACCCTAACTACCACCTCTCCATGTCGAGCACCTAGCTCCCTCCCTCTCTCATTCTTCCTCTCTCTCTCTACCAACCTGGCCGTAGTCCCTCTCTACCACATGATCTACCCCACCCTTTCTAACCCTAGCCTAAGCTACACCCGAGCCCCTCTCCTCTCTCACTGCCGGGCCTGCCCCACCTGAGGCCCCAGCCCGAGCCTCCCTCCTGCTTGTCCTCTTCTTCCTGCTGGCCCACCGGCAGCCCCAGCCCTCTCCTCCCACTGCGTGCACGTGAGAGCAAGGAAAAAGGTGGCCGAAGCCACCTTTCCCTTCACAAGCCCCCCACGGCAACCCTCTCCCTCTCTCCCTCTTTATCCAACCCCTCACGCCTCCTCTACCTCGCCAGATCCACCCCAGAGCCCTGCCCTCTCCCCTCTTCCTCTCCACCGACGCCGTCTACCTCTTGCCGGTCCCCGCCAGTACCACCTGCATCTCTTCGTTCAGGTCAGCACGCGCGTCGTGGAGGTGGTCGAGGAGACCAAGGACGGTCGTCTGCTTCGCCCCGTACGCGCCAGCAAGGAGGAGGAGCACCAGAACCGCCAGTATTCTCGCCGCTCCACCGAAACCCTAGATCTCCGGCCACCAGCTCCGTCGACGATCCACCGCACCTCTCTCCGTTCCATCACCACCGACACCCCCACGGTGAGCGCCCGACCCTCCCAGACATCCTCGCCGTTGAAGTCGTACCCTGGTCGCACCGGACGTTCCATCGAACGCTCTATGCGCGCCGGCGTCTGCGCTCGTCCCAGACCGTGGCGTCGCCTAGGAAGATCTAGCAGCCTAGCTACTCCCTCTCAGCAACCCCACCCTACCGCAGTGGCTGCCGCCTCCGCGTGCGAGCCCCAGGTCCCCGGTTCGACCCCCACGCCGCGCGCTCTGTCGCTGCGTGCTGTTTTCCCTCCGACACCCGCGCGATAGAGAAGATCCACAGTGTCGCCGCGCACTTTGCTAAAAAACCCCGAGCCTTTTTGTTTCCTAAACCCGCAATCCAACCGAGACCACCAGTCAGCCTCCCCGTCCAGTTTACAAAAATGCCCCTGCAGTTTTGAACACCCAACCCGTGCTCCGGCACGCTCCCCACCTGTCAGCCTCTGCGGGTTACCCACTGGCACATGGGCCCTAGCCTCGCTGGCCCACCTGTCACATGCAGTGGTTGGGTAGTCCCAGGGTGAGAAAAGCCCGCAGCTAGGCAACCTCATCCGCTGGGGCCAGTTGCGCCGGCCCCATCCGTCAGTGGCTGGGGTTGAGTTCGTGTGAGTGCAAAAAGTCCTGGAGAATTTCGGATTAAATAAAAATTATTCAGTAAATGTTTAAATTCAAAATTCAAATCAGATTTCAAATAACTTTCAAATTATAAATCCAAATAATACAAATAATATATGTTTTTGAATCAGAAAAATGTGAGGAGTTCAAATATGCTGTTCAAAGTAATGTTTGAGCACTTTAAAATTTCGAGATGATTAAAATTACAATAAAATGCCCTTTTCTTAATAAATTAATAACTTTAAACCTATAACTCCAAATTTGACAAATAATATGTCTAAATCGATCAACGCGACGAGCCCGTTCTATCTGCACAGTCCTTGTTCTGAATTGAAGCATGCATTATGTCATTATTAAAAATCTGAACTGTTTATGGCAATAAAACTTGACTCAACAAATAATAAAATGCTTTATTCTTATACCCCACACCTCACCATGCCATGTAAATTGTGCATCATTCATCATGGCATGCTTGTTGATTGTCGCATTTTAATTCATATGCTTGTGCACTTTATTTATGTTGGCCCTTGTTTGTTTGGATCTTCTTCGAATAGACGCCCAGCAGGAGAATTACCAGGAATCACAGGAGTACTACCCAGATCCATCTCTCGCTTCAACTGAGCTGCCAGGCAAGCACTACCACATGCTTGCATACATATAGTACCTATTGCTTCTATCTTATGCTTGCATCCCAAGTACTGCACAGCCTTTACTTTTAAACCCCACCGAAGCTTGTTCCTCCATCCCATGAGCCATTACTACAGGAGTTGTTTGAGCCATGCGAGTTGTAGAAAAGCATGTGTAGGGTATGTGTGTGTCTGATGGATAACGAGGTACCTAAACAACTTAACCTGAGTAGTACTGGGATAACTAATGAAAGAGGCACCGGTGAGCAATATCTGCTATTTGGTTTTTCATGCTCACTTGTGTCCCGTAGGACCCCGAGTACTTGATTCCTGTTCCTTGACTATTCGCACTATCCACATCCGAGAGGCCTTATGGACCCCCCTGAGCTAGAGCTTGATTCATTCTTATTTCTTGGGGCCACAAGTAGTTTGGGGCTTTATTACTATCCTGTACTTATGCCATGTTACTGTTTTATTAAGATTGTGCGAGGAGCACCTGTACTGTTTAAGAAATGCGGAGTGTTTTCACGGTATCGACAAACCCAGTCACATTTTCGGGTTCCCAGTCGTTTACAGCCATTGGCGCAAACCTTGGGTCCGTCTCGGAGCCGGCCAACTTCGTTGCGGGTAGCTTAATGGGGTGGCCCCCTGAAATATTTCTGAATTCGGTGATTGCTTTGTCGTGAATGCCTCGTTGGGTTTTGAGTTGGTTTTTCCGAGGTTGATCGAGTGTGTTGCTATTTGCGCACCCCTGCAGGGTAAATCTTTCTGAAAGCCGTGTCTGCGGTTATGGACGACTTGGAGCACAGTTTCTCGATCATAGACAAGTATAACTAAAGTACTGCTTTTAATTTGACTAAGTACTTGACTAGTAAATAGTGCAATACTCATGGAATGGTTAATAAAACTTCCAACGGATGATGGGGGTTGTTCGTCCGCTTCCTCGTTGGTAAGCGAGGAGGAGTATGGATCTGTTAATTATGCTGTTATAACTGTTGTTCCTAATTAACGGACATCCGTCTATCATTGGTTAGGCGGATGGTTAGCGAGTATCTATAGAATTGTTGGATATTATCTTTTGTTGCAATTGCGTCACCCCCAGGTTGTGTCCCCTTTAGTGGCATAAAGACTTGCTGAGTACCCCTAGGGTCTCACACGATAAATTGTTTGATTCAGATGAACAGGTGTACCCGCAAGATGGATACTGGGTGGAGGAGACAGATGATGTTGGCAACGATCACTCGGTGTAGAGATTCCGGGAACGGGTATCCGTGAGATCTGTGGGCGGGATGTGTTTATTTATGTGGCATCTTATGCCGATTTGCTTCTTATCCGTACTCGGATCTTGTTTTCCGCTTCCGCCTGATACTCTGATGTTTGTTGTATGAGGAGTTATCCTAAATTATTATCTCTATCTAGGATATTTGAATCTTGCCGTATGGCGTTGCAATATTTCTATTTATTTTAGATGGAATGGCTCTGAGGACTATTGTATGTGGCTTGCATACATACTCACTTGTGTATGTAGTTGATCCCTTCGCCTGCCAATTACGCCGCTCGTTCTTGTCCCGATGTTCTAGAAGTGGTTAGGACGGCCGAAAGGTCTACCGTGAGTGGCCCCGGGCCCCACCGTACTATTTTAACCACTTTCGCTCATCCAGGCATGCAACTAAGATCGTAATTCACCGAGGTAGTTACAATTGGTATCAGAGCCATCCCCTCCTTCAGGGTCTCAGCCAAAATGGTCGTTGTCAGTCTAGCAAATATTTTGGTAGTTATGTATACTAGGGAAAAACAAACGTGAGAGTAGGACTGCTTCCATTTTTCTTCTTACCCACCCACCCACCCTTTTCTGGTAAGGAAGTGTAACGTTTTCAATCCTCTTCTAAAATTCAAACTAGGATTCACGTGTTCTGGGTTCCGTAGTACCATAGGTTGTGTGTGTGTGTGTGTGTGTGAATTCCTTGTCTATCTGTTGCATCCAAATGTTATCTCTATCTGCCTTTTGGTTATCAACTGTTGACACATTCCATACCGACAGGCCTTTGTAAACCGAAGCGATCTATCCGATTCGTTGTATACCTGTGCGATCTGTCTTACTCTTTGTTATCCGACGTTATCTTGTTTGGGGTGTTATTTTTCGTAGTTACCAATCTTTAGGTTCATCTTAAGAAGAAGGTGTTGGGATAGGTGTTTTACTTATTCATGTGCAGAGTAATGATTTGAGTGCGGGATGGAGTCGCGACCATACCACTACTTTTATCATTTGCTCTTGTATGTTGAACTAGTAGAGTTACTAATCTTGATTCGTGAAGTGGTTTTTGCGCATATAGTGGTATTTTAATGCCAAAATTGCGGAAAATTTTTCTTTGTTAGCTTGTGTACCACACTCCTTGTTCAGTCGTGTGCGTTATGCTTAATATCTTCTAATTGCCTTTAACTTTGTTGATATTTTAATATTATCTCAGTGAATTGCATCCTTTAATCTTGGTTAATTCCATTTTGGTACTATTTTGGATTATTATCATTCTCCATTATAGTACTGACTTGTGTTTTATATCAATCACAGGATGGCACCACCACGCCGTTCTGAGGAGGACATACCACCTGAACTTGGGGCTGCTTTGGCAAGTATTGCAAATGCTTTGGGCACTATGCAGCAGAACCAGTAACGCTTCGAGGAAAGCGTGAGGAGGAATGAGTTTGTTCCGCTACCTCCACCTCCCAAGCGAGGAGACATCAAGAGTTTTCTCAAGTTCAACCCACGCCAATTTGAGGTATCTGATCAGCCACTTGATGCTGATGACTGGCTGCGTGAAGTGTCAAGGTTGCTGATGACTGCGGATGTTCCCGAGCAAGAATGGGTCAAATGTGCCACTCACCTTCTGAAGGGAGATACAGCTCTGTTGTGGGAAAATTACCTCAAGGCAGACCTCTCTGGTTTTCAGCCTACTTGGGAGCAATTCACTAGGGCTTTCAAAGAGCAATATCTGTCAGAAATTGTCATGGAAAGGATGAAGGAAGTGTTTCTCAACCTCAAGCAGGGCACTGATAATGTCAACACCTACATCAGAAACTTCATGAACCTTTCTCGGTATGGTGGCGATGAGATCTCTGATGACAAGAAAAAGCAAAATAGGTTTAGGCAAGGCCTCAATGCTTCCATCAAATATGCAATCACTCATGCAAGGCCGCCGTCTTTTCTGGAACTCCAACACACAGCTCTGCAGGAAGAAGCAAGTAGGCAAGTGTTTGAGGATTCAAAGAAACACAACCGTGATACAGCAAGCTCTTCTGCTATGACAGCTCCTTTAAGCGTCGTGTCTGGGTTCCTAACACCCCACCGTCGCTCCCTGCTCCACCAAGACCGTCAAGCTACACAGCAAGGCCACCAAACTCCTTCACTGCGGCTCCCAAGGGCTACAACCACAACTACCCTGGAGCGCCTGGCGGAGTCCCTGGATACGTTGCTCCACGTCCACCTGGTGCTTGCTATACTTGTGGAAACACTAGGCATCAGCACTGGAATTGTCCAATGAATAACAAAGCTCTTCCACCACCACCTCCAAGACCTGTGGCAAGTGCTCCTATGATTCCTGCACCTCCACCTCGGGCTCTCAGCATCAACACCAAGCCTGGGTCTACGGTTGCTCGTGCCAACTGTGTCAGTGTCGCTCAAGCTGAGCATGCACCTGCAGTTGTCATGGGTATGCTTCCTGTTAACTCAGTTCCTGCACGAGTGTTGTTTGATTCTGGCGCATCGCATTCTTTTGTCTCTATGAGTTTTGCTGATAGGAATGGGTTACCTATGGATCCTCTCCCCAAGCGCTTAATGGTCCTTTCTCCTGGAGCAACAATGGCATCTTCTAAAATCATCCATAACAATCAAATTGAGATTGGTGGTTCTTCGGTTCGAGCTTCCTTAATTATTCTGGGCATTTCTGATATTGATGTTATCTTGGGCATGGATTGGTTAACAGCAAATGCAGTTGTGATTGATTGTGCTAAACATTCGGTTTCTCTGAAAATTCCTGAAGGCCATATAGTCTATTCTCCAAGTCTGACTCCTGCAATTCAGCTTTATTCTTTGGCAGCTCTGAATGATGATGCTATGGAAGGTATTCAGAGTGTTCCGGTAGTCTGTGAGTTTCCAGATGTTTTTCCTGAAGAGTTTCCAGGTATGGCTCCAGATCATGAGGTTGAGTTTGTGATTGAACTTGAACCTGGTACCGCTCCTATATCCAAGCGGCCTTATAAAATGGGTCCTGCTGAGTTGGCTGTACTCAAACGCCAGCTGGATGAACAAGAGAAGTTGGGTTTCATTCAGCATAGTACTTCTTCTTGGGGTAGCCCAACCATCTTTCTGAAGAAGCGAGACAAGACTGATAGACTTTGTGTTGACTATCGGGCACTCAATGCTAAAACCATCAAGAATAAATATCCCCTTCCGCAGATTAATGATCTCTTCGATCAGCTAGCTGGAGCTGTGGTATTCTCTAAGCTCGATTTGAGAAGTGGTTACCATCAAATCAAGATCCGCAAGGAAGATGTTCCTAAAACAGCTTTCACCACTCGTTATGGCTTGTATGAGTACACGGTCATGTCTTTCGGTCTCACCAATGCACCTGCCACCTTCTCGAGGCTTATGAACTCGGTTTTCATGGATTATCTTGATAAGTTCGTTGTGGTCTATCTGGATGACATTCTAGTCTATTCTAAGTCAAAGGAAGAACATGAAGAACACCTTCGGTGTGTCCTAAACAAGCTTCGTGAGAACCGCCTGTATGCAAAGTTCTCCAAGTGTGAGTTTTGGCTACCTCAAGTCACCTACCTTGGTCACGTCATCTCTGCCAACGGCATTGCCGTCAACCCAGAAACTATTAAGACAATTATGGACTGGCTTCCACCCATAAATGTCAAAGAAGTCCGGAGTTTCCTTGGTATGGCCAATTACTGTCGTCGCTTCGTTCAAAACTTCTCAAAGATTGTGAAGCCTCTTACCGATCTCCTCAAGAAAGGCAAGAAATACCTTTTGACTCCTGCATGTCAAGCAAGCTTTGAAACACTCAAAGAGAAGCTCACTTCCACACCAGTCTTGGTTCCTCCAGATACATCAAAGCCTTTACAGATATTCTGTGATGCTTCATTGCAAGGATTGGGTGCGGTCCTCATGCAAGAAAAGCAAGTTGTTGCTTATGCCTCTTGACAGTTGAAGACGCATGAGATCAACTATCCTACACATGACCTCGAACTCGCAGCAGTTGTCTTTGCTTTGAAAGTATGGAGGCATTACTTGCTTGGCAACCGTTGTGAGATCTTTTCTGATCACAAGAGTCTGAAGTATATCTTCACACAGCCTGATCTCAACCTTCGTCAGAGGAGGTGGATTGAAACAATCAATGATTTCGATTTGACCATCAACTACACTCTGGGCAAAGCCAATGTCATGGCCGATGCTCTCAGCCGAAAAGCTTATGTTAACAATCTCTTGGTGGAAGAACAACAGCCTCTCTTGTGCGAGGAATTCCGCAAGCTAAACCTTGAAATTGTGGATCAAGGGTATCTCCTGAACCTTCTGGCAACACCGCTCTTGGAAGAAAAAGTTCGCTCCATTCAGCTTGGGGATCCTTATACTAAAAAGATCATCTCCAACATTCAGCTTCCGAAGTATGAGTCTTTCCACCTAGACGACCAAGGCACTCTTTTCTTTGAACACCGGATGTTTGTTCCGAACTACCCAGGTTTAAGAGAGCAAGTTCTCAAGGAGGCACATGATTCTGTTCTTTCTATCCAACCTGACAGCACTAAGATGTACATGGACTTGAAAAGCTAGTCATGATTACTATCATGTACTTATGCCATGTTACTGTTTTATTAAGATTGTGCGAGGAGCACCTGTACTGTTTAAGAATTGCGGAGTGTTTTCGCGGTATCGACAAGCTAGTCACATTTTCAGGTTCCCAGTCGTTTACAGCCATTGGCGCAAACCTTGGGTCCGTCTCGGAGCCGGCCAACTTCGTTGCGGGTAGCTTAATGGGGTGGCCCCCTGAAATATTTCTGAATCCTATGATTGCTTTGTCGTGAATGCTTCGTTGGGTTTTGAGTTGGTTTTTCCGAGGTTGATCGAGTGTGTGTTGCTATTCGTGCACCCTTGCAGGGTAAATCTTTCTGAAAGCCGTGTCAGCAGTTATGGACGACTTGGAGCACAGTTTCTCGATCATAGACAAGTATAATTAAAGTACCGCTTTTAATTTGACTAAGTACTTGACTAGTAAATAGTGCAATACTCATGGAATGGTTAATAAAACTGCTAATGGATGATGGGGGTTGTTCGTCCGCTTCCTCGTTGGTAAGCAAGGAGGAGGATGGATCTGTTAATTATATTGTTATAACTGTTGTTCCTAATTAATGGACATCCGTCTATCATTGGTTAGGCGGATGGTTAGCGAGTATCTATAGAATTTTTGGATATTATCTTTTGCTGCAATTGCGTCACCCCCAGGTTGTGTCCCCTTTAGTGGCATAAAGACTTGCTGAGTACCCCTAGGGTCTCACACGATAAATTGTTTGATTCAGATGAACAGGTGTACCCGCAAGATGGATACTGGGTTGAGGAGACATATGATGTTGGCAACGATCACTCGGTGTAGAGATTCCGGGAACGGGGATCCGTGAGATCTGTGGGTCGGATGTGTTTATTTATGTGGCATCTTATGCCGATTTGCTTCTTATCCATACTCGGATCTTGCTTTCCGCTTCCGCTTGATACTCTGATGTTTGTTGTATGAGGAGCTATCCTAAATTATTATCTCTATCTAGGATATTTGAATCTTGCCGTATGGCGTTGCAATATTTCAATTTGTTTTAGATGCAATGGCTCTGAGGACTGTTGTATGTGGCTTCCATACATACTCACTTGTGTATGTAGTTGATCCCTTCGCCTGCCGATTACGCCGCTCGTTCTTGTCCCAATGTTCTGGAAGTGGTTAGGACGGCCGAAAGGTCTACCGTGAGTGGCCCCGGGTCCCACCGTACTATTTTAACCACTTTCGCTCATCCAGGCATGCAACTAAGAGCGTAATTCACCGAGGTAGTTACATATTTTAACATAAATTCATACGTTTTTAATACAAATTTACATGGCATAGTGCATATACAGCACTATCTCTGCACTTAAATGGCCCAAACCATTTCAAATTTTGAAACACTACTACAATTTGCTACACCTATCAAAACCTTCCAATTTAGAATTGACGCAATGAAATACATTTTTCTAACTGGCAGCACAACTATCATGGCACTACACAGATGCATATGTAAGAAACAAGCAACTAAGAGCATGTAACCATAACCTTACTAGCAGCATAATAACATAGTGGTCTTACGGGAACTTCACCCTACCATCACAAGGTTACCACTTATAACCACAGTACCAAAAGAACATAGTTCTCAACCACTTCTACCTAGTTAACCAGTTCGACATATTACCCATATATACATAACATCATCGCTATACTGATGATGTGACCATACGTACTAGCAGCTGATATCAATATTCACTCCTCTTCAGTCTCGGAGTCGCTGAACACAAACTCATCTGGCTGGAGGACCCTGAGTAGAGCTTCGTGCCTGCCACGATCACGCAGGTCACCCTCAAAGTAGTCCTCACCCAGACATCCACGAGTGGCTACCTCTCAGACATGCTGCACAAGCCCCACCCTCAATCCCCCATGTGGCTTGAAGTGGTGGAATGGGCACCTGTAGAACTCGGTGCTGAATGGCAGGTAAGCAGAAATCCCCTTGCGCCTGAGCTTCTTTTCTTCTTTCCTCACAAAGGACTTGTATGTCCATGGCTCCACTTCAACATCTGAACCAGAGAAGTACTGCACAATAAATAAAACAAGAAAACAGTTAGTACCTGTTACTAAATATAAAAACCTACTACTTTTGTGCATGTCCAAATGCAATACAGCTTCTTGGAATAACATACCTCCTCATCAGGCCACGGGGAGAGTACATCATAGGCATCACCTAGGGTTGGTGCTTGCCAGACAATTAAGATAAATGAACACTAGCATTTAAGGTAATTACTAAAAGCATTCAATATTAATAAATGAAAAACACTAGCAAAAATTAATAGCACAATAATTCGACTTCACAAATCTGATCATAAAAACAACATTGATTCAAGAAACAAATCATTAAACTACATCAATGCTTTTTATACTACATTCCATTAAATTACAATGATTATTTGGAGGTTGGAATTGAAGGTAAAGAAACTAGACTATACATTCAAACAAAAAAAATATCAAGGATCAATCAGTTTAGTATCAGGTTGCATGAAGCTCCAGCAAGTCAAAATAGAGTAGTACAAAGTCTGTAAACTAATTAGTCTACACAAATCTATTCATACAAGCATAAGCATCTAAAGAAATGTGTCTTAAAATAAATTGGTACAAGTAAAGGAAAACAAAAGTAAGTACACAGATCACTGATTTGCACACTATTATGAGGCACCACTACAATCAATTAATAACATACATGCCATATGGTTATAACCACATTGTTCAGATCTAGTGCTAGAAGTTAATAAAATTCTATCAGTAATTTTAACACATTTCCCGTAAAAGCAATTAAAGCAAAAAAAAGGAAACTACAAAAGTATACCGAAGCTAGATAACCACATTATATCACAACAGCTAATTCAGACTAGTTGAATAGTTGTAGCCAGCTAACCACATTATACCACATGTACCAAAAAAACAAGCCATACTGTTAACTAGTTGAAACTAACTAACCACATTATATCACAGCAGCTCAAATGAGAATCATGTAAACCATGTTCCTTCAACATAATACGAATTAACTACAAATTAAACTCTGTCAATTTAACAACAAATAAACCATCTTCCTACTAATTGGAAAAACTTCACCAATGGACTATCAACATTGGTCATCTATACAAAATTACACAACGAATCTACAGACCCAGCCTTCCATCCCATAAATCCCTAAGGCCCCGGTCATTTTACTTTGGATTGTCCTGGTTTGACATGGATTGATGTGGTTTAAATCCTATCTAAGTAAAAATATACTCTAATCCAATCTAATCCAGTCCAATCTAACGTAGAGGTGGGTTAACCGAACATAGCCCAAAGGATATGAATCCCTAACACTGCAAGAGCTGAATCTACAAAACACATCTTACTTCCAAATAATTTGAAGGGATTGAACAGAAATTAGAAGAAAATAATACTAACCTGCATCACGGCGACCTTTGGAGACTGGACCGGCGCCAGATCCTCCGTTCCGCCGACCGACACGTTCAGATCCAGCATTTCCACCTCGCCGAGGTCCGCATGCACCAACTCCTCCTCTCCGAGCGCCGCATCGACCAGAGCGACCAGCGTGGACCGACGACCTCCTCTACCGCCATGGCCCTCCACCACCTCGAACGCATTTGGGCGGCTAACGGCTCCAAACCCCGCCCTTGTAGAACCGCCTGCATTGCCGCCGGACCCCACTCCCGCCATAGTCGTCGCCGAAATATCGCGGTATGGGAGAGCTCGAAGGCCTCAGGCGGATGAGACGATGGGGAGAGCTAGGGTTTTCTCCCGCGCTCTTCTTTCCGTATATGCTGAGGCAAAAGGAGGCAAATGGTGGGGATGAGGCCAGGCGAAGCGGCCGAGGGAGCTCTTATACGTCGCGTCGGTTCGTTTCAGCTGACGTCACCCGCGCACGTGACACCCACCCGTACAAAACTGAATTTTTTCAGCAGACTACTTCTATTTTCTGGATAACTGAATTTTCAAATTTCTACATGAACCAAGTTTTGAATCTGAAAAAACTCTACAAATGGAAAATGTGTCCCTTGGAGTCCTTCAAACAATGGTGAAAACCTCATGGAATTCAGACATACACAACTCCTGAAATCCAAATCTGAATTTTTAGGTCAAATTCATGTCGAACGCAGAGGATGCATATGTACGAACCAAGCTGACCTAACAATATATCCATGATTAAACCACATCTTGTGGACCTAAAAATGATTTTTGCCAAAACAAATTAGGTTGCAATGATGTAGATGTAGATCAATATTTCAATGTTTTGACCATATTGACCAAAATTTGACTTGAGGTAAAATTTGAGCAAACAATCATTTGACAATGAACAAAGTGGTCACATTCCAACTAAATGACCCCAAATACCATACCATGTTGGTGAAATACAAATTTTATTCTAATTTTTGAAGTACCTTCACAAAATGTAGTTGAATTTCAATTATTAAAATGGAAAATGGTATTTGAAATCATAGTTGGACCAAAAACCCAAGAGATGAAATGTGTGCTATGACAAGATACACCTACATGCCAAATCTTAGACCATTCTAAGAAAGTATGCCATGGAGTTAGGCATCTCCTAGGTAATTTGGGTACTTACACATGAGACTCACACTTGAAACCAAGTGTGAGAGAGCAACCTCAACTTTCATTCAACAAACTCAAGGTTTATTATTTTTTGTGCAAACTAGGGTACAATGTAAGACACATGGCCAATGTTTTACTTTTTTTGATTTTTTTTAATTTGCTTAATTTGTATCAATTAGTATCCTGTTTGCTTAATTTTAATTTACTTTTTACCATTTTCTTAATTTGCTTCTTATTAATGTGTTGATTCCATAGTGCGTATCAATTAGTATCCTATTAAGTGTAATGATCAATGTGTTTGAAACTTAAATTCATCCGAGTCTTGTTTCATTCTAGTGATTATGATTGCTCATAAGATATCTATCAGTTAATAGTTATCAGATTATATTCTGAATTTATATAATATAGAATTTCTAGAGATTTCCGACGCAACGCGCCACTCTCCCAAATTTCATGCGTGGGTCCAATGTGAAAGAAATGGGAAAGTGGAGTACATATGCAAGACTACACGATTCCACACCCACGCGTGCACCAGAGGAAACCGAACCGCCAGCATCAGTATAACACATCGGTCTCATCGTCTCTCCCACCATCGTCCACTTCTTCCCCAATTTGCCGAAAACCCCAATCCGCTCCCACCATCGCACCACCAATCTCATCCCTTAGTGAATCTGCAAGATGAAGTGCCCTCGCGAAGACGAGCCGGAGTCGAAGGCGGTCGGCGGCTCCGGCAATGCACCCGCGGTCGTCACCGCGGTGGCGGGCGAGGAGTCTTCTTCGGGAGCACCAGCGGCTTGTCGGCACGCCGTGACCGTTGCGGACTCCACCGTACCGGTCGTGGTCACCGTCGATGGTGAGAAGAAGGAGGACATCGTGGCTCCCGCGGCAGATCTACAGAACCCGCATGCAGGCCGCCAGGTCATCGTCGTGCCGGACGATGAGTACTACGACGGCGAAGACCCTGACTCCATTGAGTACCTCTATGAACAAGCCCGCAAAGAAGATGTACTGTTCAAGGAGGAGGCCTCTGACAACGGCACCAAGGTTCTGAGTTGTTCTGTTCGATCTCCTCTGTTCATCTTACTGTTCACATAGGGTTGTTCGTAGAGTAGATTGATTTGTGTTGTCTAGGTGGTCTTCTAGATATTCTTGATTCTAGGGTTCGTACGGTTCCTTTGTAGTTGACTTTGATTTGATCTGCCTTAAATTCATCCGAGTCTGATTTGATTGTAGAGATTATGATAACAAAGATTTTTGTTTGGGAAGAAAAGATTGATCTGATGCATAGAATTTATAATTACCATTTTCTTAATTTGCTGCATATTAATGTGTTGATTCCATAGTGTGTATCAATTAGTATCCTGTTAAGTGTAATGATCAATGCGTTTGAAACTTAAATTCATCCGAGTCTTGTTTCATTCTAGTGATTATGATTTCTCATATGATATCTATCAGTTCATAGTTATCAGATTACATTCTGAATGTGTTAAGGTAGTTACCTTGCACATGATTGATCAACACAAGCGACTTAAATTTATTTGAGTCTAATTTGATTGTAGAGATTATGATAGCAAGAATTTTGTTTGGGGATAAAGGATAGATCTGATGCATGGAATTCATAATTACCATTAATGTGATGATTCCATAGTGTGTTTGAATCAGTATCCTGTTTAGTGTAACGATCAATGCGTTTAAAACTTAAATTCATCCAAGCCTTCTTTAATTCTACTTATTATGATTGCTCATATGATATCTATCGGTTCATAGTTATTAGATAACTTTCTGAACGTGTTAAGGTACTTAACTTGTAAATGATTCATCATTAAGTGCCTTAAATTCATCTGAGTCTAATTTGATTGTAGAGATTATGATAACAAGAATTTTATTTGGGAAGAAATGATTGATCTGATGAATGGAATTTAATGTGTAATGATCAATGCGTTTGAAACTTAAATTCATCCGAGTCTTCTTTCATTCTAGTGATTATGATTTTAAGAATTTTATTTAGGTAAAATTGGTTATTTGCCCCTAAAGTTCACATGCCTTGAATTATGTCCCCAAAGAATATTGTTCTTTAATAAATTATCCATTATGGACTTTGAAGCAGATAGAAATGAACGCTCAGGCGTTCCAGCGCTCACTAGACATGACAAGACAAAACTGTCCTCGATTCATCAAATATTGGTCACACAACATTATCCTCGATTCATCAAATGTTAGTACTATCACCGCAACAATTTAGGATAATTTTGCCAGCATTGTTAATTTTTGACAGCTTATTTCATTTGATCATTGTTGTGCTCCTGTTTATCTCACTTCTTACGTATTTCAAAATTCACAGGAAAACTCTGACGACGTGGGCCACGACAAGGACGACAGGGACCGCAAGAGCCGATTTGTTCTTAAGCGGCTGGTGAGTGGCCAGATACCTTTCCGCAGCCGTGGGGAGCTATCTTGCCCATTCTGCGGCAGGGTCATCACCAAGAACTTAGAGAGCATGATCCAGCACGTGGATGACGTTGGCGTAGGCAGCAGGCAGAAGCACAAGGGCCACACCAAGGCGAAGCATGCCGCCTTTGGCAGATTCCTCGACAAGTATGTGAAGGGTGGCCTCATCCCGGTTATCGGTCCTGCTGTTGGCCCTCATGTTCTGTTTCCACAAGTTTAGTTTATGTTTGTGTTATCCCCCTTGAGATGAAGAGAAACTGTGTGCTGTTTGAAGACTAAGTTTTTATTATGTATGGTGGAAGCTAGGCAATCATACCCAGTTGTTTAAGACTATGTTAATGTGTATGGAGTTTGATGTTGCGTTACTGGTGCACTTGTTATCTGAATTCTCATGTTGATGCACACTGCATTTGTTTACTAAATTAGATGGTTTGATGCTGTATTTTGTAGCTAAGAAAGTTTGAAGTAAGTTTGGACTACAAAAAGTTTTTGAAACCAATCTCAAACCAGAAACTTATGTACTTTACATACTGATGATCCTTCAGAATGTCTAAAAACAACCACAAACATGAAAGGCAAACTCCTTATTTCCAATACTTTTCATAAAATTTGCAAAATATTCTAAGTAAAGGATTTAATTAATATAGCTAATTCTTTCCTTGTTAGTCTCAAGATTCTATTTTAGAGGATCTTACAGGACCTAACTATGACGACTAAGTCAGAGCAATAAAAACCAAATCAATTTCCTTGCTCTGCGCACTAAATGTAATCAATATATTTCCTTATTTTTCCTAACGGCTAAAGCTAATCACGTCGAGCCCACAAATTAAGCTTACAACTGGGTCCAGGCCCGACATGCAAGCATAGTCGGACCATATATATATATGGTCTCCCTCCAACAAACCCTAAAGGCATAGTTGGAGTCAGCGCCGCCATCTAAACCACCTTTGCCTAGGCCGTAGATCTGTCGAGAGAGAGGGATGGCGAAGGGCAAGATCGTTGCGGTAAAAATCTAACCTATCTCGTTCGCATGTACTAGATCTATTTGGACAAAAATGTACGACCAATGATCTTTAAATTTTATTTTTTTGATTCGTAGTGTCCTTGGTGTTTTGACACCAAGGGTCTGTGCGGCCTGGGCGACAAGATCAAGTCCTTTTTCGTTCTCACCCTTGTAGAGAATTTTGAAGAAATGACGGTATTGGTTTTTTTTATTATCATCAGTCTTTCCTGTTCCACCCTTTTGTCATGAATTATAGCATCTGTTAGTTTGTCATGTAGTAAACATGTTCCATTTTTCTTCAGTTAATACCCTGCTATGCTAGAGCGAATTTCTATAAGAAGTTTGCCATCGACTCTGTCGACCACGACAATGATTTTCTAGGTGAGGTGGTTACAGAAGAAGGGTTCGAATTCAACGTTGATTGTATCAACAAGGATGGCAGAACATATCTTGAAGTCCAATATTTGCTACAGTCTACAATCTGGATGTTGGAACGGAGCTTGTCTTCTCTACCGACAAACAAGGTCCATCTACCCCTGTGACGTCGATCAACCTACCGATCACCCACCCATGTAAGTAACTACTTATTTGAAGTACTCCCTCCGTTTACAAATATACGGTGTTTACGAGTTTGTATAAAATGGATGTATATATGTAGATCCACTAAAATATTTAGGTTCACCCATTTTTCTCGGTTTCTAGTCTACTTTGTAATGTGTAGAATGTCACCAATGGAATTGTCTCTAGTTTTTTCCTTATGAAAAAGTAGTAGTTGCTTTGTGTTTGGCACGATATTTTTTCCTTGTTCCTAAACAATCTTAATGTTGACGTACCTACCATGCATTAATCTTATTTTTGATTTAGTAATATTCATTTAATTAAGTATTTGAACTTGTACAGCATATTACAATCTGACCCAGGATAGAAAAGCATACTTGACGCTATGCATGCCACTGATGGAACCATAATTAACTGGAGAATGATGGATTCAGTGGTCAGCAATGTTGATATCATTGACACGCTGGTTGATAAACATGGAGCTGGGCCTTATCAAGTTGGAAAATGTGATCTCTGATCCACACATTAAGCTGGACAAAGTGCAGGAAGAAAGAGCTGGTAAGTATGAGTGATCTACTTTGTTGTGCCTGTAATTTTCCGATTAACAAATGTTCACATTGTGCATGTGGACCAAGAACAGAAACTCCCGCGACGCCTTGTCCCTGAAGACATGGCTGAATATGGTGATATCACAATTGTGTGTGATAAATACACAAAGGTCAAAGGGTCGTACTCAATTTCTCCTGAGGATGGCCGAGTATGCTGCGCTGGGTGGAGGGAAGTGATGTCACAAGAGGAGGGTTTTCGGCGAATTGGAGACAAGATGTTTTTCATGCTGTACATGGGACGTAAGGGGACTTTCCTATTTGCCTTCTATGTTCCAAATGTGGAACTTTAGTAGCCTTGATCATTTTCACTATGATGGTCATGGGTCATTTGTTGACCTAATAATATGAGATGTTAAGACAATATTTTACGGTCATTTCATTATGTGGCATTAGTATGTCTGAAGACATGGTTAAGTGTAATGGTACTATTAAATTTTTTATGAGCTGAAATATATTATGCCTATCGTTGCTGCCAATTATAGTGAAATCGTGTTAATTGAGTTCATTTCATCGGTATCTATGAATATTTTATGAGCTACAAATTTTATGTGTGCACAACTTACTAGACGGACATGTCTGTCACGTAGGTTATGTCACGTAAAGAAGTATCTATCTCCAGTAAATCTATTTTGTTGCTCGAAGTATGTATGACAAAAACATCTAGGTACGACCATATATATGATTGTAATTAATAATTTTGTGTATAACATAGTTACTGGGAATTGAATGCAACAGTCTCCATAACTAGTATGAAACAGTACAACTGCGTGCTAGTATTTTAGTAACGCATTTTCACAAGGTACTAGTCAATATGACTATCAACATCGGAAATGCTCCTCCCAAATTCATCGACAACCGGTTCCAAGTCTTCTTGTTCTTCGTCGCTCAGGTCCATATCATTGTTTACACCATTTTTCCCTGCTAGTTGTCTAACAGTCTGAGAGTCAACAAATATCACATCATCAGAGCGATCAGCCATGTCGTCTTCATGATCATCAACATATTCATCTTCCTCGTCCTCAATTTGGTGAACAATGGGATCTTCCGAGCCTTGGTCTTCCTGGTATGCACCTGCATTGCCTTCATCATCTTTTTCTGGAACATCGTATACATTCCTGTGCTTGAAAGTTTGCACCACCTTCCAAGGATCACCAAATTTTGTGTCTTCCAAGTAAAAACAAGTTTCTGCTTGGTGAGCTAATATGAAATGGGCGTTCTTGTACCATAATACAGACGTATTGATGCTTTTAAAGTATCCATCTTCCTTCATCTCCGTGGTTTTCCTACTTCTAAGGTCAAACCAATCACAGCGGAACAAGAACACGGATCTGTCGCCGTGCTTGTTTCTCGGGTACTGTAACTCAAGAACCTCCTTCATCACACCGTAGTATTCTTGATCTTGTTCGTCAGAAACGGATCCCCTTGTCATTATGCCTGAGTTTTGAGTCCTCATGTTCTTCTCACGCTCGACGGAACCTAACCTAGCGCCATTTACATTGCACATAGGGTGTACAACTACACGAGCATCTGGACCAAGTGCTAGTGATTTTAAATCTTCTGGAGCATTGTCCAAATTACTGACATGTTTTTTAAACCATGCAGGGAATTCTTTCTCTAGTTCCGCCTCAATGTTGTTCACACCACTGTTCTGTAGTTGTTGTCGGAAATTCCTAAAAATCAAAAACAAATTAGTAATGGTACTTCTATAACACAAAATATTACTGAAAATTTTGAATGATTAATAAAAAGGTAAATAGACCTACCGAATATAATTTTGTGCCTCATCACAGTTCTGAAGTACATACCAAACCATACTGTCAAATTCTTTGGGAAAATACTTCAACTTGGATAGTCCTAAACCTCTGGCTCCATCTGAAAAAATATCAAACTCTAGTGGATCAACTCTTTGTTTCTTATCTTGGTTCCTCTCAGGCTTGTTATGTCTGGTTTCTATGACATCGCCCAAAAATTTAGAGCAATGATGCAAGCACTCATCCACGATATATCCCTCAGCAATTGAACCTTCAGGCCTTGATTTGCTACGCATAGTTGATTTTAGGTACCCGAGCCTTCTTTCAACTGGATACATCCAACCATATTGAACAGGCCCCCTCTGAAGTGCCTCATCAGGTAGATGAATAGCCAGGTGCACCATTACATCAAAGAATGATGGGGGAAATAGCAGCTCAAGCTTGCAAAGAATTATGAAAATTTCAACCTTCATTCGACGCAGCATAGATGCTCTTAGAGTTTTGGCACACAACTCCTTGAAAAAGTTTCCCAGTTCAGCAATGGTCTCATACATCGCCTTTGATGCAATCCCTCTCAGGCCAGCTGGCAACACACGCTGCATAAGTATGTGGCAGTCATGCGTCTTCAGACCGTGCACTTTACCCCCTGGGATGTCCACACATCTTGCTAAGTTTCCAGCAAAACCATCTATGAACCTAGTGTTAGCCAAATACTTGCACAATTTTTGTTTGCCTTCCTTTTGAAGCGTCCACGGTGCTTTCTCCTTTGAAAAACCCTTGGCCTTAGGTTTCATCCAGAACTTCTTCCTAACATTAAATTTCTCCAAATCCATTCTACCACCAATAGTGTCCTTGTTCTTTCCATCAAGCTCAAGAAGGGTACCAAGGATATTGTCCAATATGTTCTTCTCAATGTGCATCACATCTAGGTTGTGCACAAACTTCAATCTTGACCAGTATGGCAGATCATATAAGATGATCTTGAGGTGCCAGGTTGGCTCACCAGTCATGCCACGCTTTCTCTTCCTAGTTGATCGATTTTTCCCTGGCCTGTAATCCTGAACTCTTTGTACCCTCTCCTCTCTTTCTACAAGTGTGAAACTTGTTGGTGCATCCTTAGGTTCAGGTTTTCCATTGAAGGCTCTGCTACTCCTCCACTTGTGATCGTGAGGCAGAAATTGATGATGACCAATATAACCAATTTTATTATGCAAAGACTCGTAGCAAGGATCCTTATCGCAGTGCGCACATGCAAAGAACCCTCTTGTGCTACGGCCAGACATCGTGGCATATCCAGGATAGTCATGAATCGACCAAAGAAACGCAGCATGCAACGGAAACTCTCTACCTGTGAACGCATCATATGTGCCCACGCCACTCCATAGCTTCATCATATCTTTTATCAATGGCTGCATAAATACATGAAAATCCTTTCCTGGTGAATTTTTTCTAGGGATTAGCAATGACATCATGAAGTTGGATTGATCCACGCACATCCATGGTGGGAAGTTGTATGGAATAAAAAAACTGGCCACATACTGTATGAACTACTCATGTTTCTGTATGGGTTGAATCCATCTGTCGCCATACCAAGCCTTATGTTACGGGCATCTGAAGCAAACCATCCAAACTCCTTGTCAAAGTGCTTCCATGCTTCACCATCAGCTGGGTGCCTCAAAATACCTGGTTGTGCAACCCTCTTCTCCTTGTGCCACTTTGTGTTCATCGACGCTTCCTTGGAAAAAAATCTTTGTAACCTTGGGATTATAGGAAAGTATCAAAGCACCTTGTGGGGAATCTTTCTCTTTGCTTCCGGGTCTCTCCACCGTGAAAATCCACACTCGGGACAATGAGTTTTTTTGGCATGGTCTCACCAAAACAGAGCACAGTCATACTTGCATACATGAATTGTGTCATAACCAAGCCCAACCTCAGAAAGAACACTCTTAGCTTCAGCATAGGACTTGGGAAAATTCACTTTTGGCAAAGCAGCACATAAGACAGCCATAAATTTATCAAAAGCTCTATTTGTGACCCGGTTGTATGATTTCATGTAAAGCATCTTCATAATGAATGATAACCTCGTCTCAGTGGTGCATCCCTCGTGAAGCTCTTTCTTAGCTTCTTCGATGAGTTTCACATAGAAATTAGTGTCACTTGGGCCTCTGTCACCAGAATCATGCAGCTCATCTAACATCTTGTCAACATGATCATTATGATTCTCATTTCCATCATCATAATCATCATCGTCATCGCTTTGATACAAACTATGATCATAGTTTTCATCAGGACCATCATCTTCTCCATGACAACTCCACTTTGTGTACGAAACGGCCATACCATTAACATGTAAGTGATACTCAACAGTGTCCTGAGTCTGCTGCGTAATATTAAGGCATTTTTGGCATGGGCACAATATTGATGCACCTTCGTTGCAGTTTGCGCGTGCAAACTCCATAAACTCGCGGACACCTTGTATGTAAAAAGGGTTGAACTTGCGCCCATGAGTAATCCACTGTCGATCCATCGCCTGCAAAAATATATATAATGTGTTCCACTCGAGTCATGATGCCATTCAATTTGTACTAATCGATGTGAAAATTGTTTACCAAAGTCCAAATAAATCACAATGTGTAACATAAACACCAATCCAAATCAATTTTATAACAGATCTCAAAGGAACTCACATGTGCTTCCTATCGCCGTGCGCCAGATATAGGGAAGCTTATAATAAAGGGCTTCGACGGGCTCGATCTCGGCGGCGATGCGCAGGATGGGCGCGATGCTGCTGAGCGTGGACGGGACGACCTCGTTGTCGAACCTGCAACTCGCGATTTTCGCGAGAGAACCAAATCCAAGTTGGTGAAGATCGTGATTTGATCCTGCCGCGAAGCCTCGATCGTGATCGATCGTCGTGATCGCGTAGGGGATACCCTTGACGGTGCTCGTTCTCAAGAACAGAGAAGAAAACAGTATGGAAGATCGCACAAGACCTAACTATAACGATCCGTGTTTGTACATGGCACGTACTGCACATAGAGTTTACAAAACGGTAGGCCAATCAAACAATACAAAAACCGAACGGTAGCCCAGCGGTAACTGACCGTTTTACTTTGTACTAGGTCCTCGGTTTGAAACACATCTTTGCCCTTTTATCTTTTTTAACACAATTGCTAACTCGTTGGTCCCACGAACAATCGGTGACGGCTTAATCTACGACGCTCTAAAATCCGTCGTGCGGATTATCGGTGACGGTTTGCCGTGACGCGAAACGCGACTGTCCAGCATTATCAAGCATACGTGATGCCCAAAACTAATTTGTCACCTATGGTTACTTTCGGTGATGGTTCTGAATTTTGTCACCAGGCAATTCGTCACCAATTCTAGGATCTGTTGTAGTGAATGAAGTCTTGTAGATCCATATGTGGTTTGTGAAAAGAACAGAGATCCAGTGTCTCTAGTTGTGGTTTATTAAAAGAACACACATGCAATAACACTAGTGGATCCATGTGTTTTGTGAGAAGAACACACATGCAATGACTCTGGTGGATCCATATGTGGTTTGTGAAAAAACACATATTCAATGACTCTAGATGTGGTTGATGAAAAGAACAGAGAAGCAATGACTCTAGGTGTGGTTTATTGAAAGAACACACATGCAATCACTCTGGTGGATCCATATGTGGTTCGTGAAAAGAACACACACTCAATGACACTAGTGGATCCAAATTTGGTTTGTGAAAAGAACACACATGCAATGACACTGGTGGATCCACATGTGGTTTGTGAAAAGAACACACATGTAATGCCTCTAGCTGTTGTTAATGAAAAGAACACACATGCAATGAAACTGGTGGATCCATATGTGGTTTGTGAAAAGAACAGACATCCAGTGATTCTAGCTGTGGTTCATTAAAAGAACACACATGCAATAACACTGGTGGATCCATGTGGTTTGTGAGAAGAACACACATCCAATGACTTTGATGGATCCATATGTGGTTTGTGAGAAGAACAGACATGCAATGACTCTAGCTGTGGTTAATGAAAAGAACAGAGATGCAATGACTCAAGTTGTGGTTTATTGAAAGAACACACATGCAATGACTATGGTGGATCCATATGTGGTTTGTGAAAAGAACACACATTCTATGACACTGGTGCATCCATATGTGGTTCATGAAAATAACACACATGCAAAAACACTGGTGCATCCATATGTGGTTCATGAAAAGAACACATATGCAATGACACTGGTGGATCCGCATGTGGTTTGTGAAAAGAACACACATCCAATGACACTGGTTGATCCATGTGGTTTATGACAATAACACACATGCAGTGAGTCTAGCTATGGTTATTAAAAGAACTCACATGCAATAACACTGTTAGATGCATGTGGTTTGTGAAAAGAACACACATTTCAGTGACATTGGCGGATCCATATGTGGTTTGTGAAAAGAACATACATGCAATGACTCTAGGTGTGGTTAATGAAAAGAACATAGATGCAATGACTCTAGTTGTGGTTTATTGAAAGAACACGCATGCAATGACTCTGGTGGATCCATATGTGGTTTGTGAAAAGAACACACATGTAGTGACACTAGGGTATCCATATGTGGTTTGTGAAAAGAACACACATTTCCACGACACTAGTGGATCCATATGTCGTTAATGAAAAGAATATACATGCAATGAACTCTGGTGGATGCATATGTGGTTTGTGAAAAGAACAGACATGCAATGAACTCTTGTGGATCCATATGTGGTTTGTGAAAAGAACAGAGATCTAGTGACTCTAGCTGTGATTTATTATAAGAATACACATGCAATAACACTAGTCGATCCATGTGGTTTGTGAAAATAACACATATTTCAATGACACTGGAGGATCCATATGTGGTTTGTGAAATGAACATACATGCAATGACTCTAGAAATGGTTTATGAAAAGAATAGAGATGCAATGGCTCTAGCTATGGTTTATTGAAAGAACACACATGCAATGACTCTAGCGGATCCATATGTGGTTTGTGAAAAAACATACGTGAAGTGACACTTGGGATCCATATGTGGTTTGTGAAAAGAACACACATTTCAATGACACTGGTGGATCCATATGTGGTTAATGAAAAGAACATACATGCAATGAACTCTGGGATGATGCATATGTGGTTTGTGAAAAGAACAGACAGGTAATGAAGTCTTGTGGATCCATATGTGGTTTGTGAGAAGAACAATGATCCAGTGACTCTAGCTGTGGTTTATTAAAAGAACACACATGCACTAACACTGTTGGATCCATGTGGTTTGTGAAAAGAACACACATTTCAATGACACTGGTGGATCCATATGTGGTTTGTGAAAAGAAGATACATGCAATGACTCTAGATATGGTTAATGAAAAGAACAGAATGCAATGACTCTAGTTGTGGTTTATGGAAAGAACACACATGGAATGACTCTGGTGGATCCATATGTGGTTTGTGAAAAGAACACACATGCAGTGACACTAGGGGTTCCATATGTGGTTTGTGAAAAGAACACACGTCTCAATGACACTGGTGAATCCATATGTGGTTAATGAAAAGAACATACATGCAATGAACTCCGGTGGATGCATATGTGGTTTCTGAAAAGATTAGCATTCCAATGAACTCTTGTGGATCCATATGTGGTTTGTGAAAAGAACAGAGATCCAGTGACTCTAGTTGTGGTTTATTAAAAGATCACACATGCAATAATACTGGTGGATCCATGTGGTTTGTGAAATGAACACACATTTCAGTGACACTGGAGGATCCATATATGGTTGGTGAAAAGAACATACATGCAATGACTCTAGCTATGGTTAATGAAAAGAACAGAAATGCAATGACTCTAGTTGTGGTTTATTGAAAGAACACACATGTAATGACTCTAGTGGATCCATATGTGGTTTGTGAAAAGAACACATGTGTAGTGACACTAGGGGATCCTTATGTGGTTTGTGAAAAGCATACACATTTCAATGACATTAGTGGGTCCATATGTGGTTAATGAAAAGAACATACATGCAATGAACTCTGGTGGATGCATATGTGGTTTGTGAAAAGAACAGACATGGAATGAACTCTTGTGGATCCATATGTTGTTTGTGAAAGGAACAGAGATCCAGTGACTCTGGCTGTGGTTTATTAAAAGAACACAAATGCAATGACTCTAGTGGATCCATGTGTTTATGAAAAGAACACACATGCAATGACTCTGGTGGGTCCATATGTGGTTTGTGAAAAGAACACACATTCAATGACTCTGATGGATCCACATGTGGTTTGTGAAAAGAATACACATGCAATGACTCTAGATGTTGTTAATGAAAAGAACACACATGCAATGAAACTGGTGGATCCATATGTGGTTTATGAAAAGAACACAGATCAAGTGACTCTAGTTGTAGTTTATTAAAAGAACACACATGCAATAACACTGGTGGATCCATGTGGTTTGTGAAAAGAACACACATTTCTATGACACTGGAGGATCCATATCTGGTTGGTGAAAAGAACATACATTCAATGACTCTAGCTGTGGTTAATGAAAAGAACAGAGATGCAATGACTCTAGTTGTGGTTTATTAAAAGAACACACATGCAATGACTGTGGTGGATCCATTTGTGGTTTGTGAAAAGAACACACGTGAAGTGACACTTGGGGATTCTTATGTGGTTTATGAAGAGAACACACATTTCCATGACACTAGTGGATCCATATGTGGTTAATGAAAAGAACATACATGCAATGAACTCTGGTTGATGCATATGTGGTTTGTGAAAAGAACAGACATGCAATGAACTCTTGTGGATCCATATGCGGTTTGTGAAAGGAACAGAGATCCATTGACTCTAGCTGTGGTTTATTAAAAGAACACAAATCCAATGACTCTGGTGGATCCATATGTGGTTTGTGAGAAGAACAGACATGCAATGAGTCTAGCTGTGGTTAATGAAAATAAAAGAGATGCAATGACTCTAGTTGTGGTTTACTAAAAGAACACACATGCAATGACTCTGGTGGATCCATATGTAGTTTGTGAAAACAACACACATTCAATGACACAGGTGGATCCATATGAGGTTCATGAAAAGAACATACATGCAATGACATTGGTGGATCCATATGTGGTTCATGAAAAAACACACATGCAATGATACTGGTGGATCCACATGTGGTTTGTGAAAGAACACACATGCAATGACACTTGTGGATCCACATGTGGTTTGTGAAAGAACACACATGCAATGACACTGGTGGATCCACATGTGGTCATTGAAAGAACACACATGCAATGACACTACTGGATCCATGTGGTTTATGACAATAACACACATGCAGCAACTCAGGCTGTGGTTTATTAAAAGAACACACATGCAATAACACTGGTGGATCCATGTGGTTTGTGAAAAGAACACACATTTCAATGACACTGGTGGATCCATATGTGGTTTGTGAAAGAACACACATGCAATGACACTACTGGATTAATGTGGTTTATGACAATAACACACGTGCAGCAACTCTAGCTATGGTTTATTAAAATAACACACATGCAATAACATTGGTGGATCCACGTGGTTTGTGAAAAGAACACACATTTAAATGCAACTGGTGGATCCATATGTGGTTTGTGAAAAGAACATACATGCAATGACTCTAGCTATGGTTAATGAAAAGAAAAGAGATGCAATGACTCTAGCCGTGGTTTATTGAAAGAACACAGATGCAATGACTCTGGTGGATCCATATGTGGTTTGTGAAACGAACACACATGTAGTGACACTGGGGGATCCATATGTGGTTTGTGAAAAGAACACACATCTCAATGACACTGGTTGATCCATATGTGGTTAATGAAAAGAACATACATGCAATGAACTATGGTGGATGCATATGTGGTTTGCGAAAAGAACAGACATGCAATGATCTCTTGTGGATACATATGTTGTTCGTGTAAAGAACATAGATCTAGTGACTCTAGCGGTTGTTTATTAATAGAACACACATGCAATAACACTCGTGGTTCCATGTGGTTTGTGAAAAGAACACACATGCAATGACTCTGGTGGATCCATATGTGGTTTGTGAAAAGAACACACATTCAATGACTCTGGTGGATCCACATGTGGTTTGTGAAAAGAACACACATGCAATGACTCTAGATGTTGTTAATGAAAATAACACACATGCAATAAAACTGGTGGATCCATATGTGGTTTGTGAAAAGAACAGAGATCAAGTGACTCTAGTTGTGGTTTATTAAAGGAACACACATGCAATAACACTGGTGGATCCATGTGGTTTGTGAGAAGAACACACATGCAATGACTCTGGTGGATCCATATGTGGTTTGTGAAAAGAACACACATTCAAAGACTCTAGTTGTGCTTAAGGAAAAGAACTGAGATGCAATAACTCTAGTTGTGGTTTATTGAAAGAACACACATGCAATGACTGGTGGATCCATATGTGGTTTGTGAAAAGAACACACATTCAATGACACTGGTGGATCCATATGTGGTTCATGAAAAGAACACACATGAAATGACACTGGTGGATCCACAAGTGGGTTGTGAAAAGAACACACATGCAATGACTCTAGCTATGGTTTATTGAAAGAACACGCTGCAATGACTCTGGTGCATCCATATGTGGTTTGTGAAAAGAACACACATGCAGTGACACTAGTGGATCCATATTTGATTTGTGAAAAGAACAAACATGGAATGACACTAGTGGATCCACATGTGGTTTGTGAAAAGAAAACAGATGCAATGACTCTAGCTATTTCTAATGAAAAGAACACACATGCAATGAAACTGGTGGATCCATATGTGGTTTGTGCAAAGAATAGAGATCCAATGACTCTAGCTTTGGTTTATTAAAAGAACACACATGCAATAAGACTGGTCGATCCATGTGCTTTGTGAGAAGAACACAAATGCAATGACTCTGGTGGATCCACATGTGGTATGTGAGAAGAATAGCCATGCAATGACTCTAGCTATGGTTAATGAAAAGTATAGAGATGCAATGACTCTAGTTGTGGTTTACTAAAAGAACACACATGCAATGACTCTAGTGGATCCATATGTGGTTTGTGAAAAGAACACACATTCAATGACACCGTTGGATCCATATGGGGTTCATGAAAAGAACAGACATGCAATGACATTGGTGGATCCATATGTGGTTCATGAAAATAACACACATGCAATGACACTGGCTAATCCACATGTGGTTTGTGAAAATAACACACATGCAATGACACTTGTGGATCCATGTGGTTTATGAAAATAACACACATGCAGTGACTCTAGCTATGGTTTATTAAAACAATACACATGCAATAACACTGGTGGATCCATGTGGTTTGTGAAAAGAACACACATTTCAATGACACCGGTGGATCCATATGTGGTTTTTGAAAATAACATATAGGAAATGACTCTAGCTGTGGTTAATGATAAGAACAAAGATGCAATGACTCTAGCTGTGGTTTGTTGAAAGAACACACATGCAATGACTCTGGTGGATCCATATGTGGTTTGTGAAAAGAACACACATCTCAATGACACTGGTGGATCCATATGTGGTTAATGAAAAGAACATACATACAATGAACTCTGGTGGATGCATATGTGGTTTGCGAAAAGAACAAACATGCAATGAACTCTTGTGGATCCATATGTGGTTTGTGAAAAGAACAGAGATCTAGTGAGTCTAGCCGTGGTTTATTAAAAGAACACACATGCAATAACACTAGTGGTTCCATGTGGTTTGTGAAAATAACACACATGCACTGACTCTGGTGGATCCTTATGTGGTTTGTGAAAAGAACACACATTCAATGACTCTGGTGGATCCACATGTGGTTTGTGAAAAGAACACACATGCAATGACTCGAGCTGTTGTTAATGAAAAGAACACGCATGCAATGAAACTGGTGGATCCATATGTGGTTTGTGAAAAGAACAGAGATCCGGTGACTCTAGTTGTGGTTTATTAAAAGAACACGCATGCAATAACACTAGTGGATCCATGTGGTTTGTGAGAAGAACACACATGCAATGACTCAGGTGGATCCAGATGTGGTTTGTGAAAAGAACACACATTCAAAGACTCTAGCTATGGTTAATGAAAAGAACTGAGATGCAATGACTCTAGTTGTGGTTTATGGAAAGAACACACATGCAATGACTCTGGAGGATCCATATGTGGTTTGTGAATAGAACACACATGCAGTGACACTAGGGGTTCCATATGTGGTTTGTGAAAACAACACACGTCTGAATGACACAGGTGAATCCATATGTGGTTAATGAAAAGAACATACATGCAACGTACTCCGATGGATGCATCTGTGGTTTGTGAAATGAACAGACATGCAATGAACTCTTGTGGATCCACATGTGGTTTGTGAAAAGAACAGAGATCCAATGACTCTAGTTGTGGTTTATTAAAAGATCACACATGCAATAACACTGGTGGATCCATGTGGTTTGTGAAAAGAACACACATATCTATGACACTGGAGGATCAATATCTGGTTGGTGAAAAGAACATACATTCAATGACTCTAGCTATGGTTAATGAAAAGAACAAAGATGCAATGACTCTAGTTATGGCTTATTGAAAGAACACACATGCAATGACTCTGGTGGATCCATTTGTGGTTTGTGAAAAGAACACATGTGAAGTGACACTTGGGGATTCTTATGTGGTTTGTGAAGAGAACACACATTTCAATGACACTAGTGGATCCATATGTGGTTAATGAAAAGAACATACATGCAATGAACTCTGGTTGATGCATATGTGGTTTGTGAAAAGAACAGACATGCAATGAACTCTTGTGGATCCATATGCGGTTTGTGAAAGGAACAGAGATCCATTGACTCTAGCTGTGGTTTATTAAAAGAACACAAATCCAATGACTCTGGTGGATGCATATGTGGTTTGTGAGAAGAACAGACATGCAATGAAGTCTTGTGGATCCATATGTGGTTTGTGAAAAGAACAGAGATCCAGTGACCCTAGCTTTGGTTTATTAAAAGAACACACATGCAATAACACTGGTGGATCCATGTGGTTGGTGAGAAGAACACACATGTAATGACTCTGGTGGATCCATATGTGGTTTATGAAAAGAACACCCATTCAATGACTCGAGTTGTGGTTAATGAAAAGATCATAGATGCAATGACTCTAGCAGTGGTTTATTGAAAGAACACACATGCAATGACCCTGGTGGATCCACATGTGCTTTGTGAGAAGAACACAAATGCAATGACTCTGGTGGATCCACATGTGGTATGTGAGAAGAATAGCCATGCAATGACTCTAGCTATGGTTAATGAAAAGTATAGAGATGCAATGACTCTAGTTGTGGTTTACTAAAAGAACACACATGCAATGACTCTAGTGAATCCATATGTGGTTTGTGAAAAGAACACACATTCAATGACACCGTTGGATCCGTATGGGGTTCATGAAAAGAACAGACATGCAATGACATTGGTGGATCCATATGTGGTTCATGAAAATAACACACATGCAATGACACTGGCTAATCCACATGTGGTTTGTGAAAATAACACACATGCAATGACACTTGTGGATCCATGTGGTTTATGAAAATAACACACATGCAGTGACTCTAGCTATGGTTTATTAAAACAATACACATGCAATAACACTGGTGGATCCATGTGGTTTGTGAAAAGAACACACATTTCAATGACACCGGTGGATCCAATGTGGTTTGTGAAAATAACATACAGGCAATGACTATAGCTGTGGTTAATGATAAGAACAAAGATGCAATGACTCTAGCTGTGGTTTGTTGAAAGAACACACATGCAATGACTCTGGTGGATCCATATGTGGTTTGTGAAAAGAACACACATCTCAATGACACTGGTGGATCCATATGTGGTTAATGAAAAGAACATACATACAATGAACTCTGGTGGATGCATATGTGGTCTGCGAAAAGAACAAACATGCAATGAACTCTTGTGGATCCATATGTGGTTTGTGAAAAGAACAGAGATCTAGTGAGTCTAGCCGTGGTTTATTAAAAGAACACACATGCAATAACACTAGTGGTTCCATGTGGTTTGTGAAAATAACACACATGCACTGACTCTGGTGGATCCTTATGTGGTTTGTGAAAAGAACACACATTCAATGACTCTGGTGGATCCACATGTGGTTTGTGAAAAGAACACACATGCAATGACTCTAGCTGTTGTTAAGGAAAAGAACACGCATGCAATGAAACTGGTGGATCCATATGTGGTT